>QJPP01003743.1:0-125599 GCA_003996215.1 Jaltomata sinuosa
CCCATCGAGTTTTGGAATGTTGCAGAGTTTTGTTGTTGCAGGTGCAGGCCTCAGGACTTAATTACGATCGCGAGCCTCATCCCTCGCGACCGTGATGATGCACCTAGACTACTGTTCTTTGCGATCGCGTGATCGCCTGTCGCTATCGCGATGAAGTCCCTTTCCCTTTGTTCATCACGACCGCGTGGCTAGCCTTCGTGATTGTAATGGTCTAGCCAGCGTGGTCCTCGCGACCGCGAGTGGTCCCGTCACGATCGCGATGAAGGACCCCTGGTAGTATAAAACTTTTTCATTTCGTATTTCCAGCCTTTCTCTCTCAATTTTTCTAGCTCCAACTCGCCCAAACCCTCTTTAATCTGCTCAAACCAGTACTCACTTGAAGAATTCCCATACCCTCGATAAATTTGTGATCCGTTGGTGTTTTGGTAAGTTTTCCCTCTTCTCCTTAGTTGTCTTCTCCAATTATCTAAATCTCCATTGTTGTAAATTCTTGAAGCTTGGATTTACTTGTAGATCCTGCCCCTTTCGTGACTGCATGTTCGTGGGCTTGTTCAATTCACGTTCTTGGCGTAACTCTCTAGTTGTGGTATGAGTTTCTTATTACAATTCCGATTTTCTTATTCCTAAATTTCCATTTTTGGTTTCTTGATTTTAGGGGTTGTTTTAGCTCGAATTTCTCACCCAATTTCCTTAATTTTCCGAGCATGTACTCCCTTGGTCATTGTGATCATAATGTGTGCTTTGGTTTTTGATTTTGGGTTGCGGGAACCACGAGCCTGTCGGTGACCCGAATTTCGACCCAACTACAATTGTGGCGATATGGGTATCGTTAGACCCATTTTAATGTTTTATCTATGTTTTTGATAGTGTGATTATCATTCGAGATTTCTCGAAGTGATTCGGGCTTGGATTTCACTGTCCCAAAAGCTGTCGTCGGATGATAGGTAGGTTATGATTTAAACTCCCTAGACTTAGCATATATCGGGGAAAATTATACTAGCTGGCATCCTTGGGTTGGGATTATTAGGTTTATACCACAGACCTTGACCACTTTTCCATGTTTCACCTCGTTTCTTTCCTCTGTTGTGTGTAGTATTCTCCATAGTTGATATTATCACCCTTATGGTCTTGTGTGGCCTTATTTGACTCTGGACCATAGATGGTGGATTATTCGGGGGTGCCCATGAGTCCCGGGCATCGTTATCACGATATTATGCTGGTTATCTGTATTGTAGAATAATTGGAGCATGTGTAGGGCTGCTAGGTTGATTGTGAGTTGCTGAGCAGCTATTTGTGTTTGATCATATCATTTCCATGCATATAAAGAGGATTTATCCATGTTTTTACTATAGTTTTTGCTTCGGGCCTACTAGAACTGATTTTCTAAACTTTGCATGGCCCTGGGGGCCTGTTTTTGGTAGAAATGGATTGGAAATGGTTTGACTTAACATGTGGATCTTCTTGGGGTAAAAAAAAGTTAAATTATGATTTCTATCACCAGTTTTACTATTAATGCTAGACTCGGCAGGGACAGGGTGCTAGTTGAGTTTTCTTACTGATTTGGGATGACTTTAGCCTCGGTCGGACTGAGAACTTGAGATGACGTTCTACTGTTTTAGACCTGGTTATGCCCGGCCACCCTTGGAGGGGGTTTTGAGACATTTTTCCCACTACTTTAGTCCTGGACAAGGTCTGGTCATGCATATTCGAGACTGGGTCTCTAACTTGAACCTGGACTTGCTTTCGGACGACATGTTTCGATACTGAGTTTTAGTATGGGGTTCAGAACCTCCATGGACCTTGACATTCCAGACCTAGGGCCTAGGGATGCGTGTGCTGGAGGGAGGGTATAAGGCGGAGTAGAGGTATATGGGTAGTGTCCTTCCATAGAACCTACCTGCTAGGCCCGATCGGCACCAGAGGGGGTACATATAGAGTTACCATTTCACCATGAGATCTTCATGCATCATATCATTCATTGTTTGAGGCTCCACCCTTGTTAGCTGTTTGTTGAGTGTATGCTCCAGTTGTATGGGCGGCCAGAGGGTTTGTTTTCACTTGTTTGCGTTCCTCGGTTGTATGGGTGGCCAGGGGACCGTAGGTAGACTCTTGTTACTTTATCGTGGTGTTATCCCCTGTTACGATTATACTTATAAGATTATATACGGCTAAGTTCTTACTTGTTGGATTTGAGATTGGTATGATTAGTTGGGTTATTGATTCTTGTTTCTCAGTATGTATATCTTTACTCTCCTCTTCCTTCCCTTATACTTGAGGTTACCGGTATACCGTCCATTTCTAAAACTTATCATGTATATACGGTTATTGCAAGGATCCCAGCTGCGTCATTTCTTACTTTCACCTGTGCCTGTTGTGTATATATTCTACTTGCTAGCGTTCTATATTGTTTCTGTTGTCTTCCCTCTGGGCTAGTTCCTGTGTGACTTTTTCATAGAATTCTGTGACTACTTGTTTTATATTCTGTCTATTACTACACTTTTATCTTATATATGCCCAGTCGGCCTATAATACCTACTAGGTACCTTATGCTTCGCATTTGGTGCTCATACTACACTCTGCATCTTCTGGTGCAGATCCTAGTGTGAGCCATCGCTGCTAGCTCGTGGAAGACTCGTGCTTGGAGATTTTGGACTGTCCCGGACTGAGGGTGAGATCTTGGCGACCAGAGCTTGACTTTAGTTTGTCTTTTGTATATATTTTACTCTCGAAGTTCGGAGACATGATATTTATGTGATTTTGGACCCTTTGTAATCCTTATGTAGATCCGTCTCTTATACGCTATGATACTAGGTTTTGGGTTAGTTTAGCTTCCGCAGTGTGTTTATATTGCTCCTGTTATCTATTTTCTTCATCTTGTTCCTTTGTTTCCGCTTATTAATTTGTTCTTTCGCTGATCGTTGATAGAATGTAGCCCATTACTAACTGTTCCGGGCTACGGGGATTGGTTCACTTACTGGGGGTATAGGTGCCATCATGACCGAGAAATCGGTTCGTGACATGTACTGATTCTGCACTTGCATTTTTTTTGGTGACTACAGGCAATCTTTCGGCGGCTGATGCACGACCTCACTTGTAGTCCCGGCATTTCCAGATCTCAAGGGTGAGCTACTTCAGTCGAGCTACCTTATCTTTTTCATTTAATTATAGCCCACTTATTTTGGGCTTAAAATCTGTTATGTTTTGGGATTGTATCCCTGTACTATAGATTGGTAGATGTTTTGGTACGATGACCTTCAGGTTTTACGGAGGATTTTTTCGTAGATTCTTGTTATGATAGTGTTTTGAGATATTGAATGTTAGTTTAATTTATGCAACTCGTTTTAAGCTGCTAGATTATACTAAGTGTTGGTTTATATTGGTTCGCTCATCCGGGGGTTGGGTGGGTGCCACTCACGACGGGGTTGGGTCGTGACAACCAAAGTGAAAGGTAAGTGTAAGAATATAAATTTATTGAATTAAGATTCATAAAATAATTTGGACTATGACTTCAATTTGATATATATATATATATATATATATATATATATAAGTTGAATAAGTAAACTCATGGGCTAGCCTATTTAATTAGGGTACACATAGGGCAAGTTTTGAAAGTCACCCTCGGAATTAGATTTGGTGTAATTGGGTGTAATTACACTGTTTGACTTGTTTGATTGGCCAGGTAATTAGTAATCACTTGGTCAGCAAGTAATTGAGTATAATTGGCAGGGTGTAATTACACTCTCCTATTTACAAGGAGAAGCTATGAATTGCTGGTAATTGTATGGTGCAATTACAAACTAGTTACTTTTTAATTTCATCCTTTTATTTCTATTTTTATTTTTTATTTCTATTGTTTTAAATTATTTTTATTATTCTAATAATTTTAAAATATATATTTTTTATTTTATATTATTTATATTTCATTTCCTTCTCATTTCTCAACCTTTACTTCTTGTAATTATTCGTATTATCTATTTTATATTTATTTTTTATTTAGCATAATTTAGTTAGTATTCTAGTTTTTAAATTAAAGTAGAATTCATTGTTGAATAAGGTTATAGACTTAGGTTTTCCTTTTCTTTTGAATCATATTTAGGTATGTTTTTTACATAAGTGTATTATGTTAATTATTTTGTTTTGAAAATTGAACTTATGTTATATTTTCAGTTCTAATTTATTTGTTTTACTAGTATTTACTTGATATTTCACATTGCAAGCCATTCATTTTTTTGTTAGAATTGATGGATTATTTTTTATCAAATATTTTAATAATTTTATAACATTATATTTATAATATTAATCTTTTTGTCACACATGCATTTCATGATATTTTTAAAAATCATGTACTTTAAGTTTTTATTATTAATTTAATTAAAATATACTAATTTAAAAAATATAAATCAATTATTATTTGTAATATTAGTTAAAAATATATGTTTATTAATTAATATATTTCAAATGACAATAAATATATATATATATATATATATATATATATATATAAATCTTAAATATTTAATTTAATATCATTTATAAAGGTCATTATTTGTTTAATATAAAATTTTAGTTTTTGATAATTAGCTTTTATTTTAAAATTTTAATATAACCATGTGATTACACTTGTGCAACTAAACAGTACATTTGTAATTACACTATAATTACATTGTGGCAAATAAATAGGTCATTGTAATTACTAGGCTATATAATTACTTGACTGATAATTAATACCCTAGTAATTATACCAATTTCAATTACCAGGTGGTTTTTCAAACAAACCCATAATGATCTCACTTTGTTAGGTGCAAGATGCATGTTATCATCTTATTCCAGATGTCCAAACTTATACCACATGTTAGGTGAAATGACACGCCAAATGAAAGAGACAATATGATTATGTCACATATTTAAATTATGTGACATGCCTAGTTAAATCAAAATGTCAATAAAATTGTGTTATGTGTACAAGTGATATATTTCAACAAATTAAGTATCAATGATATAATGTACATATAATTAAGTGCATTTATGTCTTTTCTTATCTAAGCTACCCCTAGTAGTATATGTATATTGAATGTGCATAATTGTAATGACCCTTCTAGTCATTTACGCATTTTCACCTTTCTTGTACTGTTAGAGCTTGCTTGTAGAGGCCCCAAGTCATTTATGGCTTGCTGGGACCAGTAGTTCGGTGCCCGAGCCATTTATTTGGTCTTTTTGGCTGTTCCTTGTTTTAGAGCATTAAGCTTTTGAAATCGTTGACTTCAGTCAACATTCTTGGTGAACGTGCTCGGAATTGAATTTCGACAGTTCAGTTAGCTTCGAGCGTTGACTTTGGTCTAGTGGGACCTTTGTTCGGGATCCGGGAGCTTTTCAGCTTTAAATTCTCTCTTGTTCTGTGTTTTCAGGCCAATTGGGCTTGCTTGGTTGACTTTGATCAACATTTGGAGAAGACGACCTCGGATGGAAATTCCGTCAGCATTTTTAGCTCTGAAACATCGAGTTTAGGCTAGAGGGACCATTAGTTTGGATCCCGAGGCTTCTGGACATGATTTTGGCTATTGGGTTCCGTTTTTGAAATAGTTGGCCTAAGGTTGATTTTGTGCACGGGGCCCACTTTTTGTTATATCGACCTCCAAATGAAGTTTTGTCAATTCCGTTGAGTCTAGAATGTTGTTTCAACTCAAATAGCACTATTGGTTTTTGAGTATCTATCACGACTCAATTTCTCGATCATGATGGAACCTACAACCCCTCAGTAGGCGAACCAATCCCCTTAGCCCGGAACGATCAGTAAATGAAGCAAAAAATAGTTTAAGAAGCTGAAGCAAGGGAACAAGATGAAGAAGATAGATAAAAGGAGCAATATATATACAATGTGAAAGCTAAACCAAAGCCAAAACCTGGTATCATAGCGTATAAGAGTCGGATCTACATAAGAAATACAAGGGTCCAAAACAATATACCCAAAGCTGTCTCCGAGTAGAAATAGAGTACATAATCAAAAGATAACTAAAAGCCAAGCTCCAGTCGCCAAGAGCTCACCCTCAGTCCAGAATATCACCAAAACAGCACCTCGTACGAGTCTCCACGAGCTAATGACGATTGCCCACACTAGGATCTGCACCAGAAGATGCAGAGTGTAGTATGAGCACCAAATACGAAGCATAAGGTACCTAGTAGGTATCATAGGCCGACTGGGCACATATAAGATAAAAGCGTAGTAACAGACAGAATAGAAGCAAGTAGTTAGAGAAATCAACGAAAAGTACACAGGAACTAGCCTAGAGGGAAGTCAACAGAACAACATGCGAGGCTAGCAAGCAAGGTATATACACAACAGGCACAGGTGGAAGTAAGAAATAACGCACCTAGGATCCTTGTAATAACAATATATACATAATAAGTTTAGAAATGGATGGTATACCGGTAACCTCAAGTACAAGGAAGGGAGAAGGAGAGTAAAGATAGGCATGCTCGAAAACAGGAATCAATAACCCAACTAGTCATACCAATCTCAAATCCAACAAGTAACAACTCAGCCGTATATAATTTTATAAGCATAACCGTAATAGGGTGATAACACCGCAAATAAGTAAGAAGAGACTACCTAAAATCCCTCGGCCCCCCATACAACCGGAGCGTACACTCAACAAATAACAAATAAGGGTGGAGCCTCAAACAATGAATGATATGATACATGATAACCTCAGGGTGGGATAGAAACTCTATATGTACCTCCACTGGTGCCGATCGCGCCCAGCAGGTAGGTTGCATGGTAGGACACTTCCCGTATATCTCTACTCTACCATATACCCTTCCTCAGGCACACGTAGCCCAAAGCCCCAAGCCCGAACGGAAAGGTCCATGGAGGTCCCGGAACCCATACTAAAACTCAGTACCAAAACATGTTCTTCGGAAGCAAGTCCGGGTTGAAGATAGAGACCCAATCTCGAATATGCATGCCCAGACCCTGTCCAGGACTAAAATAGTGGGAAACATATCTCAAAAACCCCTCCAAGGGTGCCCAGGCGTAACCGGGTCTAAACAGTAAAAAGTCATCCCAGATGCTCGGTCTGACCGAGGCTAAAACCATCCCAATTTAATAAGAAACTCAACTAGCACCCCGGCCCTGGAGTCTAGCGTTAATAGTAAAACATATGATAGAAATCATAATTTGACCTTCTTTTACCCCAAGAAGATACACAAGTTAAATCAAACCATTTCCAATTCATTTCCATCGGAAATGGGCCCCTGGGGCCATGCAAAGTTTAGAAAAATAATTCCAGTAGGCCTGAAGCCAAAACCATAGTAAAACATGGATAAACCCTATTTATATGCATGGAAATGAATGATCAACACAAATAGCTGCCCAGCAGCTCAAAATCAACCTATGGGTCATGCTGATAACGGAAATACAACAAACAAGAAGAAACGAAGGAAAAGATATGGGAATTAATAACTAAGAATTGAAATTATAGGCAACAATGGGCTAAAACCCTCACCTCCCAATTGATTCCAACAACTAGATACTAATTCAACTCAACTAATCAAGGAAACCTAAATGAAATCCACAATTGGGAGACCTTCGATTAATTAAGTAAAGAAGTTAAACTAACAATCAAGAGAGTCACCCTAATCACTCACTAATTCTTTAAGGGAATTACACTAAGCCTTACACTAGCAACTACAAGTTTTAGAGTATCAATCTTCAATATGCAAAAACTAGTCTTCCAAAATGAAGAAAAGCTACTACTTATACTAGGGAATAAGAAGACACTAGCTATTACAGTTTTGCCCTTAATGAAGTAAGGGCCTTGTTTGGTTGCCTTCTTTTGGGAATTCTTGAATTCCTCCTTCCACCTCACTTTAATGGACCACCCACACATTGTATGCTTTCCTTTGCATGAACATCGTACGTGTCATCTATACCATCCATGCTTGTGTCAACCATGCTATCCATGCTAGTATCATCCTCCCCTTCTTGAAAATGATTCGTCCTCGAATCCAAACCTTAAAGACACATGAGAAGGACAACAACCAAAATATCCTCAAAGCATGAGGGTTAGTACAAGGGTTAGCAACAATATCACCATTCTAAGGAGGCACAAATTTGAGATATAACCAAATATCCTTTTCTTCCAATAAAAGCAACTCATCATACAAGGTGCAAAGGTTTTGCTAATGATAAACATCAAGAGACAAGGCAAACACAAAGGTCTTTGTGGCATCAAGTATCATATCTAACTTTGGAGCCATAAGACACAATTGTTTCAGTATCTCACAAGTAGGTCATACCAAAAGTGGTCCAATCACCCATAAGGGTTCATTCGGGTCAAAAAAGTAAAACACTCACATATCTTTACCTCCATACAAAATAAATCTCACACCACTACGGGTATCATCATAAGCAAAAAGGTAGTAGAGAAAGGTGTTAAGCTCACTATTCTCATCTAGGGCATGCCAAACGATAAGGACACTGATAGATAAGAAGAGACATTTTAAGCACAAAACAATCCTCTCTATAAGACAACTTTCCAAAGGAAGAAAGTGCACCAACAAAGCCATGCTACTAGAATAGTCGAGGGATTTAGTAGGAGTCAAATCACTCCATGCCAAATAATACTCCCAAGGAGTTGGGGTCCCTCCTATCATAGAACCAAACATGCTTCCAAAAGTTCCATTTGAAACTTCAACTTGTCCAACCCTATGAAGGTGACAATGAGCTTTCAATATCCATGGACTCTCCCAAAAATAAATAAGCAACTTAGCATCCACTCGAGGGTTCTCAATTGCAAAGACACACTTTAAGAAAAGAATGTTAACAAGATGGCATTCACAATTTGGAACATAAGAGGACGAGATTAAGCATTTAAAGTACACTTCATTATTATTCCTCAAACAAACTCCCACAAAGAATGGATAAACAAATGGAGTCATGCTTTTAAGAATCCATCCTAACACCTCAACTTGTCTAACCACATAAGTATGACAAGGAGTAGAATACATAAATCGGGCATCACGAATGCACCATGGATTCTTTCCCAAACAATAACTATGGTTGGCATTCAAAACATGAAACATACATAACTTAAGCATATTCAAAACCAACCATGAATACATTGGAGCTATATCATCACTCTCATGGTAGGGTATGAGGTCATACAATTTCCAAAACCTACCTACCATAGGAGAAGTGTCATCATGACTCCAAGGATTGCTTGGAATAAGAGGGGAAGTGTACATACCTTGAAGACGGGCTTTTGAGTCTGCATTCTTGTGCACCACACTTGGTTTCCCAAAGCTTTCCCTCCAATGCATCATTTTGGACCCATAGACTTGGTCTTTTTGTTTCTTCTTAAGAGTTGACTTTCTAGGTAGCTCTATTATTAGGCCTTCAACCCTTTGTTCATGAGGGACTTTGTTCAGATCCTCCTTTAGAAATATTTGTCCATGAACCTGCAAAAGAGAAGGGATGGTACTAGGCAAAATGCTAGCACCATGGTTAGTAGGTAACAGGGGATTGGTATTGACAAGTCCCAAAATTAAGTGCTCCTTGTGCACCTCTTTTAAGTCACTTCTTGGCTCATCAATCTCATACAACTTTCCTTCTTGAGCCAATTCTTTCTTCTCCTTTTCAAGTTCCTCTCTCTTAAGTACTTTCTGAAGCTCCCTCATTATCTTGTAGTCCTCACTCACTTGATAGGGTGTTAAAGGTACAAGAATGTGCCTTCGTCCTCCAAATTCAAATGAGTATTTATTGGACTCTACTTGATATCGAACATCCCTACCGGCTAGCCAAGGTCTACCAAACAACATATGACAAGATTGAATGGGCAAAACATCACATAACACCTCATCTCGATACTTGCCAATGCTAAAATTCACGACCACTTGTTTGGTTACCTCTACTTCATAATTCTCAATGAGAAATTGAAGTGTGTATGGCTTGGGGTGTCTTTGTGTAGGAAGCTTCATTCTATCAACCATAGTGCAACTCACCACATTAGTACTACTCCTACCATCAATGACCAAGAAACATACCCAATCCATCATCTTGAACCTTGCATGAAATAGGTTCACACTTTGATCAAGTTCCTCTCTAGAAAGATCCCCCATGATTCTCTTTAGATCACAAGAAGAGTTCAAATCCTTCTCCAATTTCTCATCAACAACATTTAAGGTTGCTTCATCATGCCTAACCTTAGGTTCATCACAACCATTCCCAACCTCATACTCTATCACATTTTTAGCACAAGGTTCATCACACAAGATAACATTTGACCTCTTTTGTGGACAATTTCTAGCAATATGTCCTTCACCTTGACACTTATAACATCAAATGATAGAAGGAGAAGAAGATTGAGGTATATCATGATTACCTCCATAGGCTTGGTCTTCCCCTTTTGTGTTGTAGTTAGCTTGAATAGCTTGACTACCATCTTGGAACATTGAAAGACTCGCCATGTTGTCACCCATTCCATGATTTGGAACACCTTGACCACCATATCGATCACTTCGATCTTCACACCTTCCTCCTTCATTCCTATACCTATCTCCACTATCCCATTTTCCTTGACATCTCATGATGCCTTGGTTCATACCAAAGCCTTCGGGTCTTTCCCACCATTCATTCGGGCTAACCTCTTCACACATTTCATCATAAAGAGGGTTTTGATAATAGATATCTTGGTAAGGTACTTGTGGGTAGTGTTGTTGGGTTGGAACATAAGGTACATGCAAGGATGCATGTGATATATTTTGTGGAGGTGCTTGGCTTCTATCTTGGTTTTCCACAAAAGGACTCCTTTGTGGTGGATGATATGGTTGTGTATTTTGATGTGGGGTGACTTGCCTATCATAGCTTGGGTTCATTCGGAATGTAGTTTGAGGGTAGGTTTGGTTCCAATTTGGTTGGGGGTAGTATAGGTTGGATTCTTGACCCGAGGTCCTTCTTGTTTCTTCACTTTGACTTGTCATAAGGAACCTCCTTTCATTCATACTATCCATCCTTTTTACCCTTTCCTCTATACCTCCAAACCTCCTATTTGTTTCAACCACCCTTTCATTCATATTGGTCACCCTCTTTGACACATTGAAATTCGTCCCCATGTTGTTCACCAAGCTCCTTCCTCCATGGTTATAAGGAAAATGATTAGACATTGTACCTACAAAACTCAACAAACAATATTAGTAGAAAAAAGCCTCACATCACTCGTATGTAAACTCTCAACTCATCTTCTATGGCGTCGTCTCAAAATTGGTAGTGAACTAGCTCCACTCAATCAACTCAAGGTCACCTATCCTTTGTGGAGGAGTAGATTCTTGTGACTCTTGAAAGAAGGACGACTTGAAAGAATCTAAATGGACTTGAATCAAGAAATTAATCAACGAAACAAAACAAGAAAAGAAGGAGGAAGAAGCACGAAAGAATTTGGACTCAAGAATTAAGTAATAAAAGTAGGAGAAACTACTTGTTGTTGCTTAATTTGGAGAATCAAAGAGATGATTTGATATTTTAAAACTAGTTAACAAGTAATTAAAAATGTTAATTAGATGTTAAATAGTTGAGAAATCGAAGAAAAAATGAGTGTAGAAGAAGAAGTTTGAGGTTCCAACACTTAGAAAATTTTTGGAGTCTTAAAACTTCCAACACTTAGAAAAATTTTGGGGTTCCAAAATTTGAGACCCCTAAAAAAAACTAAGCATAGAACCTGCAGATTTTTGCTCTCTGAAATTGGGCAACACGCGCTGACGTGGCTGCTGACGTGGCAGGGCCACGTGGATTTTTTTTTTTTAAATTCCACTTGTGGACCCAACAAATATTTTTGACCACTTTGGCTTGGAAAAAGTTGGATCAAATGTACCTTTTGGCTTCTTCTTCTTCAAGATGTGCTTGATGAATATCAAAAACACCTAGAACACCAAGAACACACACTAAACACGAACACCTTCAAATGAGCTCGGAATTGGCTCAAATTTTAGGATTAGCTTCCCCTTAACATAAGGAACAAACCCCAATGGTTTTTAAGATCCAATTCCTCCTCAATCAATAGACCCACTTTCAAAGTTTGTAAAGCTTCAAAAGCTCAAAACCCTTTAATGGCAACTTCACTTCTACAACTCCAAATCGCACTAAATTTGAAATCTAGACTCAAAGAACACTAGGGAGTGAAGATCTAGTGTCAAAAACAACAAATCAAAACAAAAAAATAGTTTTTTTTTTTTTTTGGAATTTGGGATATCAAATTTTCAAGACTTAGATTTGTGGAAACAAACCTAAACCAAGCTCTGATACCAAATGATAACGGAAATACAACAAACAAGAAGAAACGAAGGAAAAGATATGAGAATTAATAACTAGGAATTGAAATTATGGGCAACAAGGGGCTAAAACCCTCACCTCCCAATTGATTCCAACAACTAGAAACTAATTCAACTCAACTAATCAAGGAAAACCAAATGAAATCCACAAGTGGGAGACCTTCGATTAATTAAACAAAGAAGTTAAATTAACAATCAAGAGAGTCACCCTAATCACTCACTAATTCCTTAAGGGAATTACACTAAGCCTTACACTAGCAACTACAAGGTTTAGAGTATCAATCTTCAATATGCAAAAACTAGTCTTCCAAAATGAAGAAAAGCTACTACTTATACTAGGGAATAAGAAGACACTAGCTATTACAATTTTGCCCTTAATGAAGTCAGGGCCTTGTTTGGTTGCATTCTTTTGGGAATTCTTGAATTCCTCCTTCCACCTCACTTTAATGGACCACCCACACAGTGTATGCTTTCCTTTGGGATTCTTCAAGCTTCTCCAATGCTTCCCTTTTCATGAACATTGCTTGAAGGTCTTGGAGCTCTTTAGCTTGACTACGTGTGAAAGGCCTTGAAGGATAAGTGCCATCCAAGATAGTACCATCCATGCTTTCCAATCTAGTATCATCCTCCCCTTCTTGAAAAGGATTCATCCTCAAATCCAATGGATCACCTACAACACAAGGAGAAAGATCACTAACATTGAAAACATTATGAACATTATACTCACTTGGTAAGTCAATCATGTATGCATTGTCATTTATCCGCTTGAGCACTTTGAAGGGTCCGTCGCCCCTTGGGCTTAGCTTTCCTTTTCGAACTTGTGGGAACCTCTCCTTTCGTAAATGAACCCACACCCAATCGTCCGGGTTGAAAATCACTTCCTTTCTTCCACGATTCTTTTGGTTGGCCACCTTTGAATTGTTCCTTTCAATGGCCTCTTTTACCTTGGAATTAATGTTCATCATCTCCTTTGCTCTTTGTTCAGCATCTAAGCTCACAACAACATGGCTAGACAAAGGAGTCATAGTTAATGAAAACAAAGGCTTAAAGCCATAACATGCTTCAAATGGGGACATTCCAATAGAAGAGTGGAAAGACCGGTTATATGCAAATTCTATCAAGGGTAAATGGTCTCCCCAAGTGGTTGGGGTGCCCCTAATCATACACCTAAGCATGCTTCCAAGAGTCCGGTTGACTACTTCGGTTTGTCCATCCGTTTGAGGATGACAAGAAGTAGAAAACATGAGTTTGGTACCAAGTGTACCCCACAGATTCTTCCAAAAATGACTAAGAAATTTTGAATCCCTATAACTAACAATGGTTTGAGGGACTCCATGCAATTTAAGCACATTAATGACAAACAAGGATGCTACATGGGATGCATCATCACATTTATGGCATGGAATGAAATGAGTCATTTTAGAGAACTTATCCACTACCACAAATATGCTATCATGTCCTCTTTTAGTCCTAGGAAGTCCTAACACAAAATCCATAGAAATGTCCATCCATGGACCACTAGGAGTAGGAAGAGGGGTATACTTACCTTGAGGCCGAGTCGTGAATTTGGCTTGCTTGCATTCGAGACATTGTCCACAAATCCGCTCCACATCATGCTTCATATTTGGCCAATAAAATTATTCCATAAGGATGTCAAGTGTCTTGGGTACTCCAAAGTGCCCCATCAAACCACCACTATGAGCTTCCTTGACAAACAACTCTCTCCATGAACTCATGGGCACACAAACTCGCCCATTCTTGAATAAGAATCCATCAACCAATTGGAATCTATCAACCCTCTTCCCTTGACTAAGACAATTAAAAGTTTCTTTGAAATCGGGATCCATAGAATAGAATCCCTTCAAGCTTTCAAATCCCATCATTTTAGAAGCCAAGGTGTTGACCAATACAAACCTCCTTGATAGAGCATCCGCTACTACATTCTCTTTGCCTTGCTTGTAGTTGATCACATATGGAAAGGTCTAAATGAAAATTCAACCCATTTGGCATGTGGCTTTTTCAACTTGGATTGCCCCTTAAGATGTTTCAAGGACTCATGATCGGTCCTTATGACGAACTCTTTGTGCCACAAGTAGTGTTGCCAATGAGCCAATACCCTCACAAGTGCATATAATTCCTTGTCATAAGTTGAGTACCGAAGAGTAGCTCCCTTTAGTTTTTCACTAAAGTAAGCCAATGGTTTTCCCTCTTGCATCAAGACACCACCTATCCCAACACCCGAAGCATCACACTCTATCTCAAAAGCTTTATCAAAATTAGGTAGTTGGAGTAATGGGGAGCAACGCAACATGGACTTCAATGCTTGAAAGGACTTCTCTTGTTCTTCCACCCACACAAAAGGTACATCTTTCTTGATCAATTCGGTTAATGGGGAAGCAATTGAACTAAAACCCTTCACAAAACGCCGATAAAAGCTCTCCAACCCATGAAAACTTCTTACCTCGGTTGCATTGGATGGGGTCGGCCAAGTCTTGATTGACTCCACCTTTTCTTCATCAACCTCTATACCACTTGCACTAACCACAAAGCCCAAAAACAATACCTTTTCAACACAAAAAGAACACTTCTTGAGATTCGCAAATAACCTTTCTCGTAGCAAAACATCAAACACTTGTTTCAAATGGCCTACATGCTCTTCAATTGTCTTGCTATACACAAGTATGTCATCAAAGTACACAACCACAAACTTGTTGATGAAGGGTTTTAGAACATGATTCATCAACCTCATGAAAGTGCTTGGAGCATTAGTCAAACCAAACGGCATCAAAAGCCATTCATACAACCCAAATTTTGTTTTGAAAGCCGTCTTCCATTCATCACCCGGTTTCATTCGAATTTGATGGTACCCACTCCTAAGATCAACCTTTGAGAACACACTTGCTCCACAAAGCTCATCCAACATGTCATCAAGTCTTGGAATTGGATGCCTATACTTGATTGTAATCTTGTTCACGGCTCTACAGTCAATGCACATTCTCCAAGTACCATCCTTTTTGGGAACAAGGATAACTGGTACGGCACAGGCTTAGTCTTTCTTTGATCAATCCCTTTTCAAGGAGTTCTTCCACTTGCCTTTGTAGCTCCTTGGTCTCTTCTGGATTACACCTATAGGCTGGTCGGTTGGGAATTTGTGACCCCATCACAAAGTCAATTTGGTACTCAATTCCCCTCAAGGGTGGTAGTCCCGCGGGCATCTCATCCGGAAATAGTTCATCATAGTCCTGCAAATGAGAAGAAATAATACTAGGCAAAATGCTAGTATCTTGGTTAGCATGCAATAAAATATTGGTGTTGACAAGGCACACTAAAAAGCGTTCCTCATCTACACCCTTTAGACAATTGTTTGGCTTGGCTATCATACACATGTTCTTCTTATTTTTAGCCAAGTCACTTCCCTCTTTTGGAATAATGGTGGAACTTTCACCTTCACTCTTCTCTTCTTCCACCCTTATTCTCTCCTGAAGCTCCTTCATAGCCCGATAGTCCTCACTCACTTGGTATGGGGTGAGAGGTGCAAGTACATATTTCTTACCGTCAATCACAAAAGCATACTTGTTGGTCCTTCCATAGTGTACAACATCTCTATCAAATTGCCAAGGCCTCCCCAATAATACATGACAAGCCAACATGGGTACCACATCACAAATCAACTCCTCATTGTACTTGCCCACACTAAATCGAATACTTGCTTGTTTGAGGACCTTCATCTCTCCACTCTTATTGAGCCATTGTAGCTTGTACGGGTTGGAATGCCTTCTTGTTGGAATTTGCATACGCTCCACCAAAGAACTACTCACCACATTAGTGCAACTCCCACTATCAATAATCAAAGAACACACCTTATCTTGGATCTTGCACCTAGCATGAAACAGATTCTCCCTTTGGTCAAGTTTTTCTTTGGCAAGGGCTCCCATAATTCTCCTCACAACACATGAAAGGTTGGTATTTACCTTCAAATCTTCATTATCATCAAGTAGGGGTTTCCCCCTTTCCATGAAGCAAGCAAAATTTACCCTCTCATCCAACCTTTCTTCCTCATCCCCCGAAGCTAATCTCTCTTCTTCACCTTTATCCCCCTCTCCCTCACTTCTTTCATCATGCTCATCTTACTCATCGGTTTTATACCCATCACGAAAAGCAACAATTATCCTTCTATTAGGACACTCACTAGCAATATGTCCCCTTCCTTGACATCGAAAGCATTGGATGGTAGAGGGTCGAGGAAAGTTGGGTTTTTCAAAGTTACCTCCTTTCAGCTTATCATTCCCTTTGGCTTTGTAATGAACCTTGACTTGAGTGTCTTGACCACTACCTTTAGATGATTCGCGAGGAGTTGGGGTCTTCTACTTATCATTGTTTTTACTCCATGAGTAAGTTGGAAAACTCTTGGCCTTTTATGTCTTCTCATCTTTCAAATCCATTTCGACCTTAGAGGCATCATGGAAAGCCGCTTCAAGATTCTCATAGTGTTTAAGTCTCAAGAAATTCATCCGGGTCACTATTTCCCTTGAACTTTGGAAGTGTAACCTTGATCGTGTTCAATCCCCTATCTTGATCATTCCGTTCTCCATACCTAGCTCCTCTATTCCCCATCCTATCTCCTCTATTCCCATAGTGTTGACCTCCTATTCCTTGGTCCCATCCTAAGTCCCGAGGCTGGACCCCTTCCCTTGGCCCTTCATAGTCATCTCTACCCCTATGCTCCCAAAACTCATCATTATTGTGAACTTCATTCATGTCGTCATAGAGAGGATTTTGAAATTGGTGGTTTGGATAGGGTGTTTGTGTGGTGTTTCGTGGAGGTGATATGTAGGAATCATATAAGGATGCATTTGATGGATTTCGGAGTGGAGTTTGGTATAGAACTTGGTTTGCCACAAAAGGATGGTTCTCTTGTGGAGGGCGATAGGGTTGTTGATGTTGATGTGGATGTGGATATGGTGTTGGTTGTCTTGGGTAGTTTGGAGGGTTGTTTGTTTGGAAGGTGGGTTGTTGGAAGTTTTGGGTTCAATTTTGTGGAGGGTAAGATAGTTGGTGAGCTTGCCCCGGAGTAATGGTGGTGGATTGCACCGATGCTCGCCTTGCCTCCTCATTTTTGACTTGGGGTGTCTTCGCTCTATTCTCATTTTCCACCCGTACCAACCTTTCCTCCATACCTCCTAACTTCCCATTCATTTCCGCCATTTGTTTGGAGAGGTGTGCAAGAACCTCCATGAGGTTCTCCGAGCTCTCCCCAATTGGACTTGCACCGTGGTGGGACATGGCACCTACAAAATTCAATAAGCAAGGTTAGTAGTAAAAGGCTCACGTCCCTCGTATGTAACTCTCAACTCACCTCCTGTGGCGTCGTCTCAAAATTGGTAGTGAACTAGCTCCGCTCAATCAACTCAAGGTCACCTATCCTTTGTGGAGGAGTGGATTCTTGTGACTCTTGAAATAAGGACGACTTGAAAGACTCTAAACGGACTTGAATCAAGGAATTAATCAACGAAACAAGACAAGAAAAGAAGAAGGAAGAAGCACGAAAGAATTCGGACTCAAGAATTAAGTAACAAAAGTAGGAGAAACTACTTATTGTTGCTTAATTTGGAGAATCAAAGAGATGATTTGATGTTTAAAAAAACTAGTTAACAAGTAATTAAAGTTGTTAATTAGTTGTTAAATAGTTGAGTAATCGAAGAAAAATGAGTGTAGAAGAAGAAGTTTGAAGTTCCAACCCTTAGAAAAAATTTGGGGTCTTAAAAGTTCCAACACTTAGAAAAATTTTGGGGTCCCAAAATTTGAGACCCCTAAAAAAAACTAAGTATGGAAACCTGCAGAAACAGCCCTCTGAAGTTGGTCTCACGCGCCTGGGTGAGACTGGGCGTGGAATTTATTTTATTTATTTTTTTATTTTATTTTTTTAAATTCCACTTGTGGACCCAACAAACATCTTTGACCACTTTGACTTGAAAAAGTTGGATCAAATGTACCTTTTGGCTTCTTCTTTTTCAAAATGTTCTTCATGAATATCAAAAACACCTAGAACGTCAAGAACACACACTAAACACCAACACCTTCAAATGAGCTCGGAATTGGCTCAAATTTTAGGATTAGCTTCCCCTTAACGTAAGAAACAAACCCTAATGGTTTTTAAACTCCAATTCCTCCTCAATCAATAGACCCACTTTTAAAGTTTGTAAAGCTTCAAAAGCTCAAAACCATTTAATGGCAACTTCACTTCTACAACTCCAAATCGCACGAAATTTGAAATCTAGATTCAAAAAACACTAGGGAACAAGAATCTAGTGTCAAAAATGAGAAATCAAACAAGAAAAAAATTCAGTTTTTTTTTTTTGGATTTTGAAGATATCAAATTCCCAAGACTTAGATTTGTGGAAACAAACCTTAATCGAGCTCTGATACCAAATGATAACGGCAATTAAGCAAACAAGAAAGAAGGAGGAAAAGATATGAGAATTAATAACTAAGAATTGAAATTATGGGAAACAAGGGGCTAGAACCCTCACTTCCCAATTGATTCCAACAACTAGAAACTAATTCAACTCAACTAATCAAGGAAAACTAAATGAAATCCACAAGTGGGAGACCTTCGATTAATTAAACAAAGAAGTTAAACTAACAATCAAGAGAGTCACCATAATCACTCATTAATTCCTTAAGGGAATTACACTAAGCCTTACACTAGCAACTACAAGTTTTAGAGTATCAATCTGCAATATGCAAAAACTAGTCTTCCAAAATGAAGAAAAGCTACTACTTATACTAGGGAATAAGAAGACACTAGCTATTACAGTTTTGCCCTTAATGAAGTAAGGGCCTTGTTTGGTTGCCTTCTTTTGGGATTTCTTGAATTCCTCCTTCTACCTCACTTTAATGGACCACCCACACATTGTATGCTTTCCTTTGAGATTCTTCAAGCTTCTCCAATGCTTCCCTTTTCATGAACATTGCTTGAAGGTCTTGGAGCTTTTTAGCTTGACTACGTGTGAAAGGCCTTGAAGGATAAGTGCCATCCAAGATAGTACCATCCATGCTTTCCAATCTAGTATCAGCGGGGCCCACAATCCTAAACCAAAAATGAAAAAGAGCACGATGACCACCACGATGCCAAGAAGGCATGCTCTAAATTTGAGTACAATTGTCCAAGAGAAGGGTGCCAAAATAGACTGCTCAAGATGGAGATAAAAGATGGAATTTTAAGAATAAAAACCAGAATTTAGGCAAGGATTACTTACCAAAATGATGGAATTTTAATCAAGCCCACGAACATGCAAGAGCTACGAGGCAGAATCTACCAGAAATTCCAAGCTTGGGTATGAGCAACAATGGTGGATTTTCAAGGAAACAAAAAGGGAAGCAAGTTGGGGAAGAAAGATTACCAAAAATCGAAGAATCATGAATAATCGATGAACAATTAATTTCCCCATAGCTAAGACTGATATGGAGAAATTTAGTAGAGAGTATAAGTGTTTTAGAGTGAGAAAGTTTGAGAGAAAAAGCTGGAAAAGCGAAATAACAGAAATATATAGTTGCAGGGAACTGGCCAGCACCAACGGTGCCCAGGCAGCGCTATCGCGCTGGCCAGCCAAAATGCGCTTTAGCGCGATCGCGCTGGGCCAGCGCCGATGGCGCTGAAGGCCTGGCCTGCAACAATTTTCGGCAACTTTTTGAAAACTCCACGGGGAATTTTGGGCACAATCAAAAACTGATATTCAAAAACCAATAATGCTAATACAGTGGAAACGACATTCCGGACTCAATAGAATCGATGAAACTTCTGTACGAGGTCAGTCCGGAAAAATGTTGACCCAAGTCAACACTAATGAAAAGGAACCCAAAGGCTCGAAATGAGTCTGGCTCACCCAGAACCTAAACCAACCACCTTTCCAACCCAAACTCATCATTCTGGAGATGATGGAATCGTCGGATTTTGAATCCGACACTCCGATCATCAAAAGCCACCCAAAGTTACATTTTCAACTCCAAATGGCCTGAAAATAGAGAAAACCACACAAAACCCACACCGGAAGTTCTCCGGCCTCAACTGAAGGTCCAACTAGACCAAACTCAATGCTCCAGAGCTAATGAAATTTCCAGAATTCGATTCTAAGCATGTTAGCTAAGAATGTTGACTAAAGTCAACGATATTCTAAGTTAAAGCTCTAAAACAGGAAAAAGGGTAAAACAACCAAACAAACAACCAGGGCACTAAACTACCGGTCCTATCAAGCCATAAATGACTTAGGGCCACTACAGGAAAGCTTTAATAGTACAATAAATGCATAAACGCAAAGATGACCAGAAGGGTCATCACAGTATCGGGTTCCGATTATGTCCGGAATGCCCCGTAAAAATTTTTGCATTGCTGGTTGCTGGTGTAGCGTCAGGGCACAGCCTGGGCCGTGCCTGCGAACGCACGCATGCACACCCATGGCCGTCCCTGCGCCCATGCCATCGCCTGGTCTCCTACACGCCAGCTCCCATGACCAGCGTCCATGGCTTGTGCCCCTGCTCCCGTGCAGCAGCGCCCATGGGCCACCCCTGCGCCTTAGCTGCCCACTCTTATAGCTATTGGCAACTCATTTTCATCTATTTTCACCATTTTCAAACCTCGATAAATCCTCCATTTTTACTCTAAATTTCACCAAATTTTCACCTGCTAATCCCCATTGCTTGGAGGAATAATTGTTGCTGATCTGGGCTTGTTTCTTGGCCTCATAAATAGGTAAAATCTCTTGTTAATTTTGGTAGTTTTCCATAAATATCATTCTTTAAATCCATGATTCTTGGGGATGTTTTGACCCCTTTCCATGGTTCATTTTTGCTCAAATTTTAAGAATGTTCTTCGAGGATTGTGGGGAACATGATGGTGTTTTTCATTTCTGGTTTTGGGTTGCAGGGACCACGGGCCCGTCGGTGACCTGAATTTTGACCCGGCTAAAATATTAGCAATTTGGGTACTGTTAGCTTTATTTTGATGCGTAGAATACTATTTTGATAGTGTTTTTCAAATTGGAGCTTCCCGGAGCATTTTGAGCTTAGACAACGTCATTCCCACAGCTAGTCATCGAATGACAGGTAGGTTATGGCTTTTCCTACGTAGACTCTGCGTATATAGGCTAAAACTACATTAATTAGCATCCTTGGGTGGGTTGTTATAGGTTGGTACCCAAGACCTTGTCTGCCTTTTCTGTCCGTTTATTTTGTATGTTGATTGTAGTATTCGTATCAGTATTGTATATTACCCTTGTGGTCCTATGTGGCCTTGTATTGACTCTGGAACATAGATGGTGAGTTATTTGGGGAATGTCCATAAGTCCTAGACATAGATATATCCTTCTAGGCTGTTATGACTGTTGTAGAGCTATTGATCCTGTGCAGGGCCGGTAGGAAATGTTTGTGAGCCATTTTAGGCTACTCTATTATTTGCGAGCATATCATACATGAAAAGGTTTTCCCTGCATGTTTTACTACTGATTTGGCTTTGGGCCTACTATGATTGATTTTCTAAACTTTGCATGGCCCCGAAGGCCTGTTTTTGATACATGACTTGGAAAGGACTTTTAAATTGACTTTTATGAAACCTCTCGGAGTAGAGGGAGATTATGATAATTTGATTACAGATGTTCATTTTGATACTAGGATCAGTTGGACCGTAGCACTAGATATTATTTCCTATGGATTTATACCCGGATATGAGCCGGGTACCCTATTTAGGGATTTTGATACTTGATTTATGTTTTAGACGTAGATATACTCCGAGCACCCTTTTATAAGGGTTATTCAGACTTGACTACTGTTTTAAACCCGAATACGAGCCGAGTACCCTGTTTAGGGATTTTGATACTTGATTTATGTTTTAGACCTAGATCACTCCGAGCACCCTTTTATAAGGTTTATTGAGACTTGACTATTGTTTTAGACTCGGATACGCTCCAGGTACCCTTGATGAGGGTTATTGATACATGACTACTGATTTATACTTGGATCAAATTCAGGCACGTACTACGAGATCCCAATTGTTGGGATATTTGAGTTTCATGTTTGTATGTGGTCTACGAGTAGACCTCCATAGACCCTACTATTCAAGACCAAGTGCTATAGGTCGACGGTGACCAGAGAAAGGGGTGTACAATGGAGTAGAGGTACTCGGGAGAATTCCTTCCATGGATCCTGCCTTTATTGGACCTTTGGGGCATCGGAGGGGGTAAAATACAACACTACAATCATACTTGGTTACAGATTTATCATATCACATCATCATGCATATTTCACTTGGATTCTATCCTTGTTTGTTATATGTTCAATGTACGCTCCAGTTGTATGGACGTCCGGAGGGTTTGATTTCACTTGATTGCATTCCTTGATTATATGGGTGGCCGTTGAGACTGTAGGTAGATTATCTTACTCCTGTCATTTTATAGAGCTTGTTATGGCTTTCAGTTCTTGGTGAATTAGCGATTGTTAGCCTATTGAGGCTCTGATTATTGGACTTTGAGTATTAAGGGGCTAGTGAGTCCTATATTATATAGGCACTACTGAGTGGTCTTTGAGCAAATTGTCGGTTCCTGGTTCTATTCTTTAGCATGATTTTGAGTGGTAACTCTTGGTTCTTATGGCTTAGTTATTCCATATTAGGTTGGTACTTGTGGGGTTGATCTCCGTCTTTGCTTCTTAAAGTTGAATTTTTAATGTGATTTCCTTATGTATGTTGATCCTATCTTGAATATGTTAAAATGCTTTCCTTCTTTCCCTTTTATTTGAAGTTACCAGTATACTGCCATATTTCTAAACTCTCTCTTTTTTATACTATTATTGCAAGGATCCCAGGTGCGTTCTTCATTCTTTCACCTGGGTTTCTGTGATTGTATATCTTTTGTGCTAGGATTGTATACTTATAACTCTTGGTTGTCTGTTCTCTGTGCTAGTTCCTTGTGCTTTCTCTATTGCTTTGGTTACTACTTTTTTGCTATCTTCTATTTACTATTTTTATATCTTATATATGCTCAGTCGACCGATGATGCCTACTGGGTATCCATTTCTTAGCAATTTGTGCTCATACTACACTTGTGCATCTTTCTAATGTAGATATTAGTTAAGCTTTCACTGTTGATCGCATTAGAGACTTCTGCAGGTTTTGGATCTTTAAGACTAGGGTGACCACCTAACGATCGGAGCTTGACTATATCTCATCTGTTGTACTGTTACTCTTGTATATTCAGAGACAGTTGTACTTATAATTTTGTTATTTCTAGCACTTGTACTCTAGTAGAAGCTTCTGTACTATCAGTACCAAGTCTTGGGGTTGGTGTAGTATCATTTTCGCGTTGTCTTATCTTTATATTCTGCTTCCGCTTATTCCTATTCAATGTGTATATTAGTTAGGTAGTAGCCCATTACTAACCATTCTGGGCTACGGGAATTGGCTTTCCTACTGAGGGGTTGTAGGTGCCATCATGACCTGAGAAATTGGGTCATGACAGATTGGTATCAGAGCCCTAGGTTCACTGGTGTCATGGTATAGAATCAAGTGTCTAAGTAGAGTCTCACGGATCAGTACGATGACGTTCGTATCCTATCTATAGGAGGATACAGGGCACTGTTAGGAAAAGTTTCATCTTCTTGGCTCCTTATCGTGCGTTCCTGGCTTTATTGACTTCTAAACTTCAGTTGTTTCATTCCTTCTCTGATTCTTAAGATGAGTTTGACAGCGGTTGGTGTCGAAGCTTCTGTGCCTATTGCTTCAATATTTTTGTTAGGGTTAAGCTTTTAGTTCTTTAGCGGGGTTGTATATTGGTATTAGACTATGAGGTAAGATTTCACGAGATGGTTAGGCGTACTGCTAGGACTATGCCTTTAGAGTTTGATAGGGTTCAGAGCTTCGTGGGAGGTTTGATTTCACCGCTCCATTTAGCGATCGAGCATTTAGTTATAGTTGGGATGACCTTCCTTCAGGTAGTGGATCATGCTTGGGCTATTGAGGGTTTGTATTGTGAGGCTTATGGGGGTAGTGCTAAGAGACATCGTGGCCAGGATAGTTTCTGAGGTTCCCAGACTCGAGGTAGGAATTTCTCTACCAAAGATAGGTTTCATTTCTCCTTATCTACCAGACCAGTTTCGATTGCTCCATAGGTTCCAGAGGGTGTTGGTACAGGACATGTTCAGCAGAGTGGACATGGTATGGGTCATATTCCTCGAGGTTCATATTCAGGTTGTGTAGGTTGTGGTGGCTGGTCAGGTTTAGTGAGATCTTCCCACCCACATAAATTTAGTAGAATTTGCTTTTAGTGTGGTGGGCATGGGCATTTTGTTAGGGATTATCCCATGATTCCACCTTCCAGTCAGCAGGGTCACCAAAAGTTATCTCCCAGGCTTTAGTGCCACCGGCTAGAAGTGGAGTGTAGGGTACTAGGGGTAGTCCCCAGATGGTTAGAGGTGGTTTTTGTTCCAGTGGTTCAGGTAAAGGTTGTTGTCAGTGTGATGAGTGTGGGCACCTTGCTAGAAGTTGCCCTAAAATTGCGTATCCTAGTCAGACTGGTAGTTATGATTACGGGGAGATTGGTCACCTTTATAGAGCTTGTCCCCGGTAAGGGATAGTTGAGCCTTCAGGTTCGACTACTCAGTCCAAAGATAGGCCCCGTCAGTCTGATGACCCTCTTGGTGGGCCCGTAGTAGAGGTTCCAAATATCATTGCTCCAGGTTAGGCTTTTGCTACCTTCAACTTGTGATAGTCCTGCTCGCATTGCGATTCTATCCCTTCTGTCATTTATTTGCTTATATGCGTAGCTGCTACTTGCTTAGTTATTTGACTAATTGAATTGTAGTATCTATGCATTATTTTTTAGGTAGATTATTCCTTAGTAGTGGATGGGTGAGTTATCCTTGTGAGGTGTTTAGCCTGAGTTGTTGCTCATGGGTAGTTCTTGTTAGTCTCTTTTCTGGTTGGTTTTTCATCCAGCTCCATTGTGACTCTAGACTTGTGTTGAGTCTTTCCTTTTTGAGCGGTCCTAAATAGTTGATGCCTAGGCTATTTTCTAGCGTTGCTAAAAGTCCTTATGTTTGTTTGGTGTTACTTGTGGTTGTGCTGGAGTTTGAACTTTGGCTTAAGTTGGGAGGTATCGGTTATGCTAGCGTGCATAGATTGGTTTTGTTTTTCAGGTGATCATAATCGACCCTCTTTGTTTCGTTGGCTTAGAAGGTTGGCAGGTATGTGGGTTTTTCGCGTAGTCTCTCTCAATTTTTTGTTCGATTGGGTTATCTTATTATTTTCCTCGGTTCCAGTTGGAATGAATTTCGATCATAGTTATTTGGTTGAGCCTTTGATTGTGGCATTGTGATTGAGTTTTGGATTTGGCATTCTTGACTAAGTGTTGACCGTAGCCTCGTGGTTGAGTTGTATTCATAACATATTAGGTGAGTCGGGCATCTGGCCCATTCTTCTCATGCCTTATTAAGTTTTGACAATGTAAGTATGGGAGCTAAGGAAATGGCTCCAAATTTGATTTGAGAAGGAGTTTGTAGGGTTCAATATATGCTAAGGAAGGGTTTTGTTTAGTTGAAGAAGGAGGGAGATGACTCTTTGTTTGTGCTTGGGTGTTTTAGTAGTTGACTGAAGTGACGATGGAGGTTTGCTTTGGGTTGTGTGTTGGTGATTTGATTCTGCCATTTATAGATTGCAGTGGTTTTTCCTTTAATTGGTTTGACAATTCAGTAGCAGCTGTGGTTTTGGCAACTTGCATATTCAAGCCTAGTTGGCTTTGGTTTCTAAGGGTTCATTGGTAGCATATGGGTTCAACAGAGGTGGTGGTTAGTAAATCAGGATTGGGTTGTAAAAAGCACGGGCTAGCAAAATACTCTGGATGGTTTGTGGTTGTTTCTTTTTAGTTGCAGCTTCTTAGGTTGGAAGGCATGGAGTACGGATAACTTAGCTTACCCATTTTCCGTTATGGGGTGACAGTTGGCCTTTGACACATAGTCCTTGGCTAACCTTTGAGTTAGGCTGGACATTCTTGATATCAGCAGTGTTCTAAATAGTATGAGGTTCCTTCTACTATGGTTGGGCACACTCAGCGGTATAAGTTTGAGATTTAGCAGTGGTGTATGCTATATGTGATTAGGTTGTGCGGGTTGAGGCTAGCGAGGCTATTTTGGAGTTTTAATGATACTTAGAGACTGTTGGTCACCATTCGTTGCCAAGAGTTTGAAAAGCTCGATTAGTTGATTCTTCAAGGGTTGTATTTTATGCGGGGTTCCAGTGTTGGTTAGACTCGGCCAGTATCGACTAGAAGTTTGGTATGTGGTATGCTTTGGTATGGTTGGTTTGCATGCTTATACGGTGGAGCGGTTGATTCAGGCCAAAGGGATGGGTTGAAGGTATATGCAGAAATTCTATATCTAGATGGCGACTTTGAACCCCATGCACCTCTTAGTTTTGCCTTCGGGGTGTTTGACTTGATATTCGTGGGATGGTAGACTCATTCTGAGGTGAGATTGTTAAGGCAATTTAAAATTCGAATGGTGTTTGGGCATTCAGAGTAGAAGTAGTGTTTATTAGAGTTGGGAGCTTAGCTAATGACTATGGACTTCGTGGTAGACTTACCACACTACTTGCAGGATCTTGGTTTTGGTTTGGGTTTATTGGGCAGGTTGCCCTGGTTCATTCGCTTCCAGTTGATTCAGGCTTGGCATGGTTCAGCAAGGTTTGGTTCGTTCTACAGTTTGGAAGTTTCTCCATCAGCACCGGGTGTTCATATATGCTTTTCCTAACCCTGGTGTGCAAACTTCAATCGGGTTCAGATGGCTTATTCAGTTGGGTTCAGTTGTCGAGTTTGTTGTCAGCAGAGGTATTCGTCCGTTGGTTGGTGGTAAGTTGGGGTAAAACTACTACAATTTTTGAGTATGTGCTTTGGGTTAGTGTTTTAGATGTCAAAGGATAGTAGACTATAAAAATGGCTTGGAAAGAATTTGAGCAAAAAGGGAAGATTCATTCGTGGTAGAGTATAAGTGGGAACTATGGATCCCCGGTGTGTTAGTTTATGCTTCGAGGATGGTTGGAGTGTTTGACTTGTATGCGACTTCCTATTGGCGGTGCAAAGGGTTTCAATTAAGAATAAGAGGGTTTTGTGAATCAGTGGGTTCATGAGTTAGAGTTTTGGGTTGATGGCTTTTCTGGTAAACTTGGTTGTGGTTTCAAAGATTCGACTTCTGTGTGTTGGTCGCCTTGCTTTTGTGGTCTCGGTGTTGTGTCGGTACCTTCCGGTTGAGAGTCTCGAGGTTCAGTTTGGGTTGGCAGACCCTTGGAGTTTTAGAGTTTTGGAGTTTTAGTTTGGAACCTAGATTGGCTAGTATGAAGTTTAGGCCTGGTTGCCTTTCGTGGTTTTGTCCCGTTGGGTGCTGTCTGGTCGAGGAAGCTACCCGGGTTGTCTGAGAGAGTAGTGCGGGCTTCGTATCCACGGTTCTTAAATCTCTAGTCTTTCATTCTTTCCTGACTTTTGGGGATGAAAGTTTTTTTAGTGGTGGATGATGTAATGACTCTTCTGGTCATTTACGCATTTTCACCTTTCTTGTACCGTTAGAGCTTGCTTGTAGTGGCCCCAAGTTATTTATGGCTTGCTAGGACCAATAGTTTGGTACTCGAGCCATTTGCTTGGTCTTTTTGGCTGTTCCTTGTTTTAGAGCTTTAAGCTTTTGAAATCGTTGATTTCAGTTAACATTCTTGGTGAACATGCTCAAAATCGAATTCTGATACTTTTTTAGCTCTAGAGTGTTGACTTTGGTCTAGTAATTCGGGAGCTTTTCAGCTTGGAATTCTCTCTCGTTTTGTGTTTTCAGGCCAGTTGGGCTTGCTTGGTTGACTTTGGTCAACATTTGGAGAAGACGACCTCGTATGGAAATTTCGTCAATGTTGTTAGCTCCAGAATATTGAGTTTAGGCGAGAGGGACCATTGGTTCGAGTCCCGAGGCTTCCGAACATGATTTTGGACATTGGATTCTATTTTTGAAAAGTTGGCCTAAGGTTGATTTTGGGCACGAGGCCCACCTTTCGTTATATAGACCTCTGATGGAAGTTTTGTTGATTCCTTTGAGTCCAGAACATTGTTTCCACTTAAATAGAACTATTCATTTTCGAGTATCGGGTTCCATTGTGTCTGGAATGACCCGTAGAAATTTTAGCATTGTTGGTTGCTAGTGTGGCGCCAGGGCACCGCCTGGGCCATGCCTGTGCGCTCGTGCCTGCGCGCCCATGGCCGCCCCTGATCCCATGCCAGCGCCTTGCCTCCACCGCGCCAGTGCCCATGGCCAGCGCCCTTGCGCCCGCGCACCAGCTCCCATGGGCCGCCCTTGCGCCTCAGCTGGCCACTCTTATAGCTGTTGGCAGCTCATTTTCAGCCTTTTCACCATTTTCAAACCTCGATAAATCCTCCATTTTTACTCCAAATTTCACCAAATTTTCACCTGCTCGTCCCCATTACTTGGAGGAATAATTGTTGCTGATCTGGGCTCATTTCTTGACCTCGTAAATAGGTAAAATCTCTTGTTAATTTTGGTTGTTTTCCATAAATATCATTCTTCAAATCCATGATTCTTGGGGCTGTTTTGACCCCTTCCCCTAGTCCATTTCCGCTCAAATTTTGATCATGCGCTCCAAGGATTATGTAGAACACGATGGTCTTTTTCATTTCTGGTTTCAAGTTGCAGGGCCCACAAGCTCACCAGTGACCCAAATTTCGACCCGACTAAAATATTAGCAATATGGGTACCGTTAGCTTCATTTTGACGCATAGAATATTGTTTTGATAGTGTTTTTAAAATTGGAGCTTTTTGGAGCAGTTCGAGCTTGGACAACGCTGTTTTCGCAACTAGTCATCGAATGACAGGTAGGTTACGGCTTTTCCTACCTAGACTCTGCGTATATAGGCTATAACTGCATTAATTAGCATCCTTGGGTGGATTGTTAGAGGTTGGTACCCCAGACCTTGTCCGCCTTTTCTGTCCGTTTATTTCATACGTTGATTGTAGTATTCATATCAGTATTGTATATTACCTTTGTGGTCCTATGTGGCCTTGTATTGACTCTGGAACATAGATGGTGGGTTATTTAGGGAATGTCCATAAGTCCTAGACATAGATATATCCTTCTAGGCTGTTATGACTGTTGTAGAGCTATTAAGCCTATGCAGGGCTGGTAGGAAATGTTTGTGAGCCATTTTGGGCTACTCTATTGTTTGCGAGCATATCATACATGAAAACCTACATATTTTACTACGAATTTTGCTTCGGGACTACTATGATTGATTTTCTAAACTTTGCATGGCCCCGAGGGCCCATTTTCGGTACAGGACTTGGAAAGGAATTTTAAATTGACTTTTACAAAACCTTTCGGAGTAGAAGGGAGATTACGATGATTTGATTACTGATATTCATTTTGATACTAGGCTCGGTTGGACCGTAGCACTAGACATTGTTTACTACGGATTTAGACCCGAATATGAGTCGGGCACCCTGTTTAGGGATTTTGATACTTGATTTCTGTTTTAGACCAGATACACTCCAAGCACCCTTTTATAAGGGTTATTGAGACTTGACTACTATTTTAGACCTGGATACACTCCGGGCACCCTTGATGATGGTTATTTATACATGACTATTGATTTAGACTCAGATTGAATCCGAGCACGTACTATGAGATACTGATTGTTGGGATATTTGAGTTTCGTGTTTGTATATGGTCCACGAGTAGATCTCAATTGACCCTACTGTTCCAGACCAAGTTCTACAGGTCGACGGTGATCGGAGGGAGGGGTGTACGGTGGAGTAGAGGTACTCAGGAGAATTCCTTCCATGGATCCCGCCTTTATTGGACCATTGGGGCACCATAGGGGGTAATATACAACACTGCGATCACATTTGGTTACAGATTTATCATATCACATCATCATGCATATTTCACTCGGATTCTACCCTTGTTTTTTGTTAGTTTAGTGTATGCTTTGGTTGTATGGGCAGTGGGATGGTTTGTTTTCACTTGATTGTGTTCCTCGGTTGTATGGGCGGCTGTTGGGACTGTAGGTAGATTATCTTACTCCTATCATTTTATAGAGCTTGTTATGGCTTTCAGTTCTTGGTGGATTAGCGATTGTTAGCCTGTTGAGGCTCTGATTATTGGACTTTTAGTATTAAGGGGCTAGTGAGTCCTATATTATTGAGGCATTACTGAGTGGTCTTTGAGCGGATTGTGGGTTCCTGATTCTGTTCTTTAGCATGATTTTGAGTGGTAACTCTTGGTTCTTGTGGCTTAGTTATTCCATCTTAGGTTGGTACTTGTGGGGTTGATCTCCGTCTTTGCTTCTTAAAGTTGAATTTGTAATGTGATTTTCTTATGTATGTTGATCCTATCTTGAGTATGTTAAACTGCTTTCCTTCTTTCCCTTTTATTTGAGGTTACCGGTATACCGCCATATTTCTAAACTCTCTCCTTCTTATACTATTATTGCAAGGATTCCAGGTGCGTTCTTCTTTCTTTCACCTGTGTTTTTATGATTGTATATCTTTTGTGCTAGCATTGTATACTTATAACTCTTGGTTGTCTATTCTTTGTGCTAGTTCCTTGTGCTTTCTTTATTGCTTTGGTGACTGCTTTCTTGCTATCTGCTATTTACTGTTTTTATATCTTATATGTGCTCAGTCGGTCAATGATGCCTACTGGGTACCCGTTGCTTAGAAATTGGTGCTCATACTACACTTTTGCATCTTTCTGGTGCAGATATTAGTTGAGCTTTCGCCATTGATCACATTGGAGACTCGTGCAGCTTTTGGATCTTCGAGACTAGGGTGAGCACCTGACGACTGGGGCTTGACTATATCTCATCTATTGTACTGTTACTCTTGTATATTCGGAGACAGTTGTACTTATAATTTTGTTACTTCTAGCACTTGTACTCTAGTAGAAGCTTATGTACTATCGATACCAAGTCTTGGGGTTGGTGTAGTATCATTTGTATATATTTTGGGTTGTTGCTTCTACCTTGTCTTATCCTTATTTTGCTTTCGCTTAGTCCTATTCATTGTGCGTATTTGTTAGGTAGTAGCCCATTACTAACCATTCCGAGCTTCGGGAATTGGTTCGCCTACTGGGACATTGTAGGTGCCATCATGACCTGAGAAATTGGGTCGTGACAATAAGATACATAGGATGTCATGTAAGATGCTATATTGCCACGTAGAACCCACATGTCTATTTGTTCAACTTTATACAAGTTTAAGTGCCTACTTGTGCACATTCAAAGTTGAAGGGCATAGATGTAAGTTGGCACCAAGTTAAAGGGCACATTTATGTATTATGCCTTTATTTTACTTGTTCATTTAACAATCAAGAGTGTTTTTTTTCTATACTATCTTTAGTATTAAATAACTATATAAAGTAGTAATAGTTAAATTTAGAGTTTCAAAATATCATTAATAAAATTAATTTACTAAAATACACCTCTAATTAATTTTTTTTTAAAAATAGTGTGCTAGACAGCCAGGTCAATCTGAGCTAAGTAAATATAAAACGGAGGGAGTAATATGGGACACCTTCTTTCTATGTTTTAATCAGGGATATTAAGTAGGCATTTGGCTATGGAAAATTTTTGCTTTTTTTGGAGTTGAGTTTTGAAAAAGGTGTTTGGCCATAAAATTTTGAAAAAATTCAAAATTCAACTTTTTGAAGTTGAATTCCAAAATTTGAAGAACAAGTAAAACTGGTTTCCACTCCCACTTGTCTCACAAAAATTAAAAAATAACTTCAATTTATATTCATGATCAAACACAACTCCAACTCCAAATCCAACTTCAACTCCAACTCTAATTTAATATTTGGTTTTCATAGCCAATTGGAGCCTAAAATTAGAATAAATATTTTCAGAACCCGGGGGTAAAATCTCCCTCTCTTTTGGTCTTTTCCCCCTCTTTTTTCAGTGGGCATAATTCCCTCCCCAACTCGCGAAATCCCCTATTTTTCAGAGGGCACAATTCCCTCCCAAACTCATGATGTCTTTCAGTTAGGGCTCAATTCCCTCTCTTTATCATCTTCTCTATTGAGTAAATGGGCGTAATCCGAATAACAAAGGTTTCTACTTCGTTATGCTCTTTCTTACTTTCCATTCTCTTATATCCTCTTTGTTTACTTTCCTATGTAGAGTTCATACCTGAAATTATTTAAGATATGCATTGATTACAAATACTACCTTTTTATACTTGATGTTGTTTGAGAAATGGGTATGTGCTTTTGAAAAGAAGGGTTTACTTTTTTTGTTGTTTTTTACTATACCATGATTTTGATTCATGCATTTAGAATTCTCCCATTAATTTGATCTAGCGTTAGTATTTGCCACATAAACTTGTAGTTTTAGTGACGACAAAACTAGACGCTATAAGAATGATCATTATCTATAGTGAACCTTATAGAGACATCACTAATAAGCGTCACTATAGCTTAAATTTTCTACTTTCGGCGAAAAATCAAAACTTTTGCTGAAAAAGTTTTAATGTTGTAATCACCCTCTAGGTCATTTTCTGCTTTTTGTCCCTTTTCTGCATTTTGAGCTTTCCCTCAGTGGCTACAGGTCATTTATGACTTACCGGGACCGACAGTTTGGTGCCCGAGACATTCGTTAGGTTGTTATGACCATTCCCTGTTTTTGCTCTCAAAGTTGGTAAATCTTTGACTTCGGCCAACTTTCTTGGTTAACAAACTCAAAATTTAATTCTGACAGTTTCATTGGCTCCGAAACGGGGATTTTGGTCTAGTGGGACCATTGGTCTGGGTCTGAGTGCTTTTAGTTTGGTTTTGTGTGGCCTTGTGTGTTTTGAAGTCAGTTTGGCTGGTAGGGTTGACTTTGATCAACATTCGGAGAAGACGGCCTTGGATGGAAATTCCATCAGCTTTGTTAGCTCTGGAATATCGACTTTGGGCTAGAGAGACCATTGGTTTGGGTCCCGAGGCTTCTGGGCTTGTTTTTGGGTTTTGAGTTTCGAGCTGGTTTTGGGCGTGGGACCCACTTTTCATTAAAACAATATCCGTTGGGAGTTTTGTCGATTCTATTGAGTCTGAAATGCCATTTCTGGTAGGGTAGTATGGTTGGTTTGTGTTCATGGGGTTCCGGATGAACTCCGAGGGTCCGTCGGAAGATTTTTGGACTTGGAGAAATAGTTGGTTACTGCATTAAGTTGCAGACCCTTTTGCTCTTCGCGATCGCGAGGATCCCATTGCATTTACGATGGTCTAGTTTCTTGACCATTGCATTCACGAAGGGTGTCCTTCGCATTTGTGATGTAATCGGTTGGGACCTGGCTTGGCTTCCTCTTCGCGAACGCGGCTTGGACTATCGCGATCGTGATGGTTGGGCCAGCTGTTCTCTGCAAATGCGGGGGTCCTGTCGCGATCGCGATGAAGGACCCTTAGCAGCTATTTAAAGTCTCAACTTTGTTTTCTCCTTTTAAATTCTGAAAACTCCATTGTTGAAGCTCCCAAGCTCCAATTTTCCAGCTCCTTGCTCCAGTGTCCTGCAACCGGGAAGTTCCCTCGTCTCCCCTCTCCTCCTTCCATGGTAATTTTCGTATTTCTCCCACTAATTTCCCTTGTTGTTAAATTTTGAAATTGGGGTGATCCTTGTAGAATCTGATCTTTTGGGGACAACATGTTCTTAAATTCGTGCAACTCATCTCCGTGATATGTTTCTCTTATCGAGGTTGGTTTCCGCCTTTAAATTCGTAGCTTTTCCGTTGTAATCCCGTGAATTAGTAGCACTTCGGGGCTATTTTGGGCCCCTAAATAAACTCCGTTCGCGCCCAAACTTTGGGCATGGGTTCTTTAACCCACCGCGAGTATAATTGTGAATTTTATTTTCTGTTTCATTGCACGGGCCCCGAGGGTCTTTTTTTCAACCCGATTTCTATCCCATTTTTCTGTATAGCAATATAGGTGTCATTCTTCTCTTCTTGACACCTAGTTTATGTTCTTGATAGCGTGGAAGCTTTCTGAGGCTATTTGGAAGGGGAAGGCACACGAGTGATTGTTCGTGCTTGTAGTTCGGCCTCGTGGTAGGTTACCGTTTACCTTTTAGACTGAGTTTAGTTAGATAATATATATTTGTATGTCACTGGAATGCTAGGTTGTATTTTAGATAAACTTTAAGCTTAAATCCTGTTTATCATGTTAATTGGCCATTTTGAGTTTTTAGCCTAGAACTGTATGTTATCCTTAGCCTAAGATCTTGCTTCTTCTGTGTGACTAGTATAGAATCCTTAGCATGCTTTTAGGAGGCTTTAGAGGTAGAATAGTGTTTTCCTGTTGGTTTTCGCTTTACCGCTTTATTCAATTATTGTGTGTAACTGTGGGCCCGAGGCCACGGCTAGGATTTGGACGGAGTTCCAGGTCAGTTCTCTTGGTTTGGAGGGTATTCTTGCCCTGTTTGATCTGATGGTATGGTTTTTCTTCTGTTTGTGAACATTCATACTCATATCACATGGCATATCATTGGTACAACAAGAAAATAATTTTTCAAAGGTTTTTAGTTTGAAAGGAGGCTCTACTACTATTGTGGTGATTTTTTGGACTAAATCGAGCTATTTTGAGTATCACCTTGGTTTTTAGAAGGAAAAATAAAGAAATATTATTTTCTGCATATGTATATATTTATAGTCTGATGCGATATTCTAGACCCCCGATGCGTTATTTTGGGTATTTTACTATTTCACATATATATATATGCATAGTCTGATGCGGTATTCTGGGCGCCCGATGCGGTATTCCAGGTATTGCATTCATACATGCATCGTCGTGCACCGCATTGCATTTGCTTTGACACGTGGATTGACTCTGGTTGGTTTGATGTTATTTTTCCTTCCCTTTCTTTTTGGTTTATTGGCATGTCTCCAGCGTTATAACTAGATTTAGGTGCATCCCTGTATAGTTAGTTGTTTTCCTGCAATCTATTTATATATACTATCTTTTTGCGCTCGGTCGGCCTATGATACCTACTGAGTACCCGTTGTCTTGGTACTCATACTACACTTTGCATCTCTTTTCCTAATGCAGCACCTAGTATAATCCACCCTCGGTGATCTCCTGTCGTTCGAGGCCCATTGCTGTTCGGATCGCGGTGAGCTGCCGGCGCTTTTGGAAACTTTACATGCTTTCCTTCTTGTACATCCTGTCTATATTTTGTATTTTGGATAGACAGGGGTTATTGTATAGCTACTCCTTACTTTAGTCGCTCTTGTACTAGTGACACCAGGTTCGGGTTGGTTCTCGAGTCTATTTTGTCTCGTTGGTCACTTTAGGGCCTTCTTATGTATATTTTACACGATGGTATGTATGTATGCTATTGGCCCTATCTTTTCGTTTATGTCTTCCGCTTTTTTTTAGTTTGATTATTATTTATTATCTTCCACGTATTTGGGTTAGGCTTGTCTACTGGAGGGTTATGTAGACGCCATCCTGGACTGGTTTTGGGTCATGACAGAGTGGTATCACAACTCTAGTGTCACGCCTCAAATTCCATTTAGACGGACAGGCACTCGATGCCCTAAAGGCCCGAGAGAACCAACTTATAACCTGTGATTTATCATGTATAAAACTATGACAATTAAGAAGCTTTGACTATAGATAAGCTGCCTGAATAACAAGACCAACATAGATAGGCCCAAAACTCATGTACATGATCTGGCCATTGAGGCCACAATTGTTAAGAGCAAAGACATAACTAGGCTTTACTTTAACATTAGTCTACAAACCCTCTACAAGATAGACAAACTTAGTTTAGGTCGGGATAGGGCCTCGCCTTACCCTTAATTATACAATACCAAAAATGTATACCAAAGACTCGGTAAAGCCCCGAATCAACCTGGAGCTCACCAACAGCAGTCGAGTATCCTGTGCTCCTACTAGGGAGATCTACTAGCCAGAGTACATGTGCCTACGGCATGAAACGCAGCATCCCCCATGAGGGACGTCAATACGAGAGAATGTACTAAATATGTAAGGCATAAAGTAAACCATATGTAAACAAGAGCTCAAATAGAATCAGGTATCAGTGCATAAACGTGTAAATAAGAACATAAGATCACATTTGCTTACACTTTTGAAATCATATATATTACATTCTTTTGGTTACTCTTCTTTGCTTTATAATCATTGTAAGGCATGTGATACACGTGACCAACTGATCAGTGGTAGAAGAGGAGTCCCATGCTAGGCAATTTAACCCCTGGGATACTGCCCTCGTAAATATACAAATTGGGATCGACCCATGCTAGGCTTTCGCCCCTAGGCTGCCTCCCATAAGTACACAAATAGGGATCGACCCATGCTAGGCTTTCACCCCTGGGCTGCCACCCACACATATACAGATTACTTCATTTAGTTTCTTTAATCTTTGAGATTGTTACTTTGGTGGTTGTAATCTTTATTGAGCTCAAAACTATGGACCAGTAGTAGAAGACATGTGAATATGCACTTAAGGCAGTAACAATGATATAAGGAGCAAACGTAACATCAACGTAATGTTTAGGAGCTTATATGACACAATGAACCTCATTTGGCTTAGAGAATAACTCACAAAGCTTGTTGTTGAAAGTACGTTTACTAGGAAAAGCACTCAGGAAACTCACTTTGTTGGTAACAACACAAATATAAGAGTTCATGCCAAGGAATATGAGACTAAAAAACCTTACCTACCTTGTTGTGTAACTCGGATATTACAATGAATTAAGCTTCCCCCTTTCAGATTATTTATCTACAATGAAATACTTGGAAAAACTAGTATTAGTAGCTAGTTAACCAATTTGGGCTACTTGATCTGACTAAATCAGTAACTGGGCAGTAAGCTCGTAATTGATCAAACCAAGAGTGTTCCTTTCACCTCTTCTCCTCTAAACATATCTATATACTGTACGACCTTCTCATAAGGTCCCTTGAAACTCTTCCGACTTCACAACATATACCAAACAACATACAAAGGTGTGCAGGCAGCAAGTTAACATAACACCTAATTAAGTGGTGTATTACATTACCACACCCTCCTTCCATACTTTAATATAAATTCACACACCCTTTTACAAGTTCAACCAAGTTGTCCCAAATATATACACATAAAACCGCTCCTAAAACAGTCCCAAACATCCTTTAATATAATAAGAAAGTATTTTAACTCAAGGATTCCAATCACTACCCCATGGTTCTTAACACAAACACATACAGAATTCTCCATCAAACTTGTATATAAAAAGGGGCAAAAAATGGGCAATAACTTTACCTCAAATTCTGAAAATTTGTTCTCCTAACTTGTACTTCTTCAAGATCTTGAACTCCCCTTCAACTTAGCTTGAAAAGAGGGAGATTACTTAAGAACCCTAATGGTATTTTATGGCTGCTATGTGAAGCTAAGAAAGAGAGAGAAAGAAAGAACTTCTAAAATCTGATTTTTTTTCCCAAGTTAAAATGAGTGAAATGAGCTGGTCTTAACCCCCTTTAAAGGGGGACTGCTTTGGCCAACTTTCCTTGCCCATTTTGAGCCACAAGATGTCAAGAAGGTGATACACCTACTTGGCCATTTAACATGGGCTTTATTAGACTTAACCTTATTGGGCCTTGGCTGCCAATTCTTCCCCTTTATTTCACTTCTTTGAGAGAGAATTTATTCAAGTGGGTGATGGGTGTACTTGGCCCTCTAAGCTAGTCAAAATAGTCTTAGTAGGTGATGTACCTACTTAGTTCTTTAGGCTGATCAATAAGTCCAAGTAGGTGATGCACCTACTTGTCACCTACTAGCTTAGTTAAACTTAGTTTATTCCATTTTCTAATTTCTAATCCCTTTTGCTTTAACTTAACACTTCACCCTAAATATTAAGCTCAAATACAACCTTACCATCTCGAGTTTAAATACTTTTGTTGAGGTTAACTTGGCCGTTTACGTGCTGAACTGAATGGGGCATTATAGCACCTCCCAATACACATTAAACTATCACTGCTCATATAATAAACTCGGTCCCTCACCTATACGACAAGGCTATGTCAAGTGATATATGAATAGGACTAGTATATGCAGAATATGAGATGTTACATCCTCCCCCTCTTAGGAACATTCGTCCTCGAATGATATTAAAGTTAACCAGCCCAAACAAGCTCAAGCCTAAGTTAAGTACAACTATTAGATAGATAATATATATAGATTTATACTTACTCGTTAATGCCTCAACTCGACACTTTCACCTTTCTCATCGGACTAAAATAGATGAGGATACTTGGATTTCATTGCTTCTTCCGCTTCCCATGTAACTTCTTCTACTTGTTGGTTTCTCCACAGTACTTTTACGGAAGCTACTTCCTTATTTCTTAGCCTCTTAACTTGGCGATCCAGAATAGCAATGGGTACTTCTTTATAAGTGAGATCTCCCATAACTTGTATATCTTCAGTAGGAGTAATACGAGATGGGTCACCTATACCCTTTCAAAGCATTGAGACATGAAATACCGGATGGACTATTGAAAGCTCTTGGGGTAGCTCTAACTCATATGCAACTTGGCCAACTTTTCGAATAATCTTATATGGCCCTATATAGCGCGGACTTAACTTTCCTCTTTTACCAAATCTCATCACCCCTTTCATTGGTGACACCTTCAAAAATACCCAATCTCCTATAGCAAACTCCATCCCTTTTCTTCTAATATCTGCATATGATTTGTATCGACTTTGAGCCGTTGCCAGCCGCTGTTGTATCACCTTAACTTTTTCCATAGCTTGATGAACAAGATCTGGCCCAAATAAGGTAGTTTCACCCACTTCAAACCATCCGATTGGTGATCTACACTTCCTCCCATATAAAGCTTCATAAGGTGCCATTTTGATACTTGAATGGTAGCTACTAATGTAAGAAAACTCAATAAGTGGTAAATGGTCATCCCAGCTACCTTTAAAGTCCAATACACAAGCTCGTAACATATCCTCAAGTGTTTGGATTGTACGTTCTGCCTGACCATCCATTTGAAGGTGAAAGGCCGTACTTAAATTCACTTGTGTTCCCAAAAAAATTTGTGGTGAATTGAGCTCCTCTATCAGATATAATAGAGATTGGGACGCCATGTAGCCGAACTATCTCTTTAATATACAACCTTGCATACTCTTGAACTGTATAAGTAGCCTTGACCGGCAAGAAGTGGGCTGATTTGGTGAGTCTATCATCTATCACCCATATGGAGTCAAACGTACGAAATAAGCGGGGCAGACCAGTGACAAAATCCATGTTGATCATGTCCCACTTCCAAATTGGAAGGTCTATATGTTGCATATAACCTCCAGCCTTTTGTTGTTATACTTTAACTTGTTGACAATTTGAACATTGAGAAACAAATTCTGCAATGTTCTTCTTCATGTCACTCCACCAATACACTCCTTTCAAGTCATGATACATTTTAGTTGAGCCCGGATGGATAGAATATCTTGAATGATGTGCTTCTATCATAATTCTCTCCCTTAGTCCATCTATATTAGGCACACACAATCTTTTTTGGCACTGGAGTACTTTATTTTGCGTAAGGTTAAATGCCTTTGTCACCCCTTGTTGTACATTCTCCTTAAGATGTAATAGAATAGGATCCTTATATTGCTTCTCTTTTACTTCAACTACTAATGAGGATTCTGGCACATTTTGCACAATAATCCCTTCATCTGGAGATTCAAGACGGCGAACCCCCAAGCTAGCTAGTTGGTATAGATCCTTAGCTATTCTTTGTCTTTCCATGGACTGCCCATAGGTGTTTGCCATTGTCCTACGACTTAAAGCATCGGCCACCGTGTTTGCTTTCTCCAGATGATATAAGATATCAACATAATAATCTTTTAATAACTCAAGCCATCTTCGCTGCCTCAGATTCAGATCCTTCTACTTAAAGATATATTGCAAGCTCTTATGGTATGTATATATGTCAACATGAACCCCATACAAGTAGTGGTGCCATATCTTTAAAGAAAATACAACCGTTGTTAGCTCTAGATCATGGGTTGGATAATTTTTCTCATGTGGCCACAACTGTCTTGAGGCATAAGCAATTACTTTACCATGTTGCATCAATACGCATCCTAAGCCCACTCCCGAAGCATCACAATACACCACATACCCTTCTATGCCTTATGGAAGTACCAATATAGGTGTAGAAGTCAACTTATTCTTCAGCTCTTAGAAGCTTCTTTCTCATGCATCGCTCTATTGGAACTTGGCTGCCTTGTGTGTTAGCTTTGTTAAGGGTGCATAAATAGAGGAAAATCCCTCAACGAACCTTCTATAATAACCTGCCAACCCAAGGAAACTACGAACCTCCGTAGGTGTTGTAGGTCTTAGTCAGTTCTTCATGGCTTCTATCTTTTGAGTATCAACCCTTATTCCTTCATCAGAGACAATATGACCCAAGAATGCCACAGATTTAAACCAAAACTCACATTTAGATATGAATGATCATATTGGACAGAGGAACGGACCACAGGAATGGACTCAGGAGACGACGGGTCAGCACTAGCATCTTGGACATATACTAGATAAGCTAAACACCCATGAGAAATCAACTTCCTATATCGAAGGCAAGAGATGATCCCAAACGATGCATGGTTAACAGAACCCTACCACACAAACGGGGATACACTGGGCACAACTATGGTAACGGTCTTGGCATAACAATCCAAAACCGCATGGTGAGGGGATAACCAGTCCATGCCTAGTATCACATCAAAATCTAACATGTCAAGTATTATCAAATCACCCCAAGTCTCCAAATCACCAATAGATATCATACAAGATCTCACAATCTGATCGACTACTAAAGAATCTCCTACTGGGGTCAAAACAAAAACAGAAATAGATAATGGCCCACTAGCCAACCCCAAACAAGGCAAAAAGTAGGCAGATACATATGAACAAATGGATCCAGGATCAAATAAAGCCATAGCAGACTGATGGCACACATAAATTATACCTATAATCATGACATTCGAGGACTCTGCCTTGGGTCTCCCAGGGACCGCATAGAACTGACAATGACCTCCACCTGCCCGACCGCCATCCCTACCACTAGCTCTGCCACATGGATCACCACCCCTACCCTGACCACTACCTCCTCGAGCCAGTGGCTGAACTGAGAAAATAGGCTAAGCCGGCGGAGTGGCTGGCTGAACTGCGCCCTGCTGGGGGCAACCCTTAGAAAAATGACCAACAATACCACAGGTGAAACAAGCCCTTGACAACCTACTCAGTAGGGATGAACCAGAAAAACCCGTATGGCCACCATGGCCTAATTCCACAGAAGTTATACCCCTCGAAGACTGACCGTTGTAGCCCTGATGGCTTCTCTGACCCTGCTCAAATTGGGTACTATCGGAAGTCTGAAGTGAAGCCTGAACCTGTCGACTGGACTGACACTGGTGCTACTATGGCTGATAACCCCGGCCCCACTGGCCTGAACCTCTACCACTATGTCTGGAACCACTATAGCTACCCTGATGTCGAGGCCTCTTATCTCTGGCCCCGGTGTCATGACTATGCGAATCCTCTACATACGGGCATAGTCTGCAATAGCCTAGAAAGACCGACCACTAGCAACTAATATCTCTATAAGCTCTCTAAACTCTCTCCGTAGCCCCCAAACAAATCTACGGACCCTGTCAATCTCAGTAGGCATAATCATGGTCCCAAATGGAGAAAGCTGATGGAAACAGGTCTCGTACTCCGAGACGGTCATGTAATCCTGAGCAAGCCTAGTGAACTCCTCCCTCCAATGCTTTTTGTCGCTCTGTGTCAAGAACATGGCCATAAAGGCCTCGTAGAACTTGGACCAGGTCAAAGGAGGCCATGTAGAAGCTCTGCAAGCAACCTGGGCCCTCCACCATAACTTTGCTGGGTCCTCCAGCTGATAAGTAGTACAGCAAACCTCGTGAATCTCCAACAATCCCAAATGACGCAACATCTCCTCACAGGTAGTTATAAAATCATGTGGGTCCTAACCTGGCACAGCAGCAAATCTTGGTGGTGCCAATCTCAAAAATCTACCCAAGGATTTCTGCTCCCCATCTATCATAGTTGGGCAAGGAGCAAGAGGCTGTACAACTAATGGTATCGGAACAACCTCGACATGGGGAGCTGCAATAGCAAGCTGCACTCCTAAACTCTGAACACCCAGGGCTGCCCCCTGAGTGGAAGTAGGTGCTACCTCAGAAGGTCTCTCCCCAATCATAGCCAAAAGCTGAACAAGTAAACCCTTAATATCCGAAGACTGAGCTGGGGCTGAAGCTGGCACAGAAACTGGTGCTGAAACTGGTAACACCTGGGCTACCCTCGGGTCCATACGCTGCTGCTTAGGAATGAACTCGGGCTCATAATCATACTCGGGCTCTACCTCAACTTTAGCATCTCTAGCTGGTGTTGCTGCTCTAGGGCATCCATGACCCCTACCACTACCCCTACGACAACCCCAACCCCTAGCTAGAGTCGGAGGTGCAGGGGCAGGAGGCTCTCCTCTGCCATAAGCTAAAGATATCGTACAAACAATCTGCGGAAAAGTGAACCAGAATAAGTGAGATTTCCAGAAAATTTCAGGGATACTATGCATGAGATAGAAATAAGAAAAGTCCAATTTTCCTAAGATATCACTATAGCCTCTCAAAGATTGAGTATGAACGTCTCTGCCCCAATCCGAAGGACTCTACTTAACATTGGCTCCTATATCGATGAAACTGGTGAACCTAGGGCTCTGATACAAAGCTGTCATAACCCTATTTCTTGGTCATGATGGCACCTACAACCCTCAGTAGGCGAACCAATCCCTGTAGCCCAGAATGGTCAGTAATGGGCTACCATCTAATAATTTAAGTGGAAGAAATAGTTTAATAAGCAGAAGCAAGGGAAAAAGATGAAGAGAAATAGATAACAGGAATAATATATACAATGCGGAAGCTAAACCAAACCCCAAAACCTGGTATCATAGCGTATAAGAGATGGATCTACATAAGGAGTACAAAGGGTCCAAAATAATATATACATCATGTCTCTGAACTACGAGAGTACAGTATATACGAAAGACAAACTAAAAGATAAGCTCCGATCTCCAAGAGCTCACCCTCAGTCCGGGATGGTCCAAAATCCCCAAGCACGAGTCTCTCATGAGCTAGCAGCGATGGCTCACACTAAGATCTGCACCAGAAGATGTAGGGTGTAGTATGAGCACCAAATGCAAAGCAGAAAGTACCTAGTAGGTATCTTAGGCCAACTGGGCACATATAAGATAAAAGCATAGTAAAAGACAGAATAGAAGCAAGTAGTCACAGAAATCAATGAAAAAGTACACAGGAACTAGCCCAGAGGGAAGACAACAGAACAACATACAAGGCTAGCAAGTAGGGTATATACACAACAGGCACAGGTGAAAGTAAGAAATAATGCACCTGAGATCCTTGTAATAACAGTATATACATAATAAGTTTTAGAAATGGATGGTATACCAATAACCTCAAGTACAAGGGAAGAAAGAGGAGAGTAAAGATAGACATGCTCGGAAATAAGAATCAATAACCCAACTACTCATACCAATCTCAAATCCAACAAGTAACAATTTAGCTTAATATAATCATATTAGTACAACTGTAATAGGGGATAACACCATGATAAAGTAACAAGAGTCTACCTACAGTCCCTCGGTCGCCCATACAATCGAGGAATGCAAACAAGTGAAACAAGCCCTCCGGCCGCCCATACAACTAGAGCATACACTCAACAAATAGCAAACAAGGGTGGAATCTCAAATAAAGAATGATATGATGCATGAAGATCTGAGGGTGAAATGGTAACTCTGTATGTACCCCCTCTGGTGTCGATCGGGCCAAACAGGTAGGTTCCATGGAAGGACACCGCCCGTGTACCTCTACTCCTCCATATACCCTCCCTCTGGCACACACAGATCTAGGCCCTAGGTCCGAAATAGCAAGGTCCATGGAGGTCTCAAACCCCATACTAAAACTCAGTATCGAAACAAGTCTTCCGAAAGCAAGTCCGGGTATAAGATAGAGACCCAGTCTCGAATTTGCATGCCCAGACCCTATCTAGGACTAAAGTAATGGGAAAAGTGTCTCAAAAACCCCTCCAACGGTGCCCGAGTATAATCGGGTCTCAACAGTAAAAAGTCATCTCAGGTGCTCGGTCCGACCGAGACTAAAATCATCCCAATTCAGTAAGAAAACTCAACTAGCACTCCGGCCCTGCCGAGTCTAGCGTTAATAGTAAAACTTGTGATAGAAATCATAATTTAACTTTATTTTACCCCAAGAAGATCCACATGATAAGTCAAACCATTTCCAATCCATTTCCATCAAAAATGGGCCTCCATGACCATGCAAAGTTTAGAAAATCAGTTCCAGTAGGCCTGAAGCCAAAACCATAGTAAAACCATGGAGAAATCCTTTTTATATGCATGGAAATGATATAATCAACCACAAATAGTTGCCTAGTAGCTCACAATCAACCTATCGGCTCTGCATAGGCTCCAATTACTTTACAGCATAATATCACGATAACAATGATCAAGACTCACGAGCACCCCTAAATAACCCACCATCTATGGTCCAGAGTCAAACAAGGCCACACAGGACCATAAGGGTGATAATATCAACTACGAAGGATACTACACACAACGGAGGAAATAACGAGGTGAATCATGGAAGAGCAGTCAAAGTCTGTGGTACCAACCTAATAACCCAACCTAACGATAGCCATATTGCCATAATTGTAGCTGGGTCGAAATTTGGGTCACCAGTGGGCTAGTGAGCCCCGTAACCCAAAGCCGAAAATGAAAAAGTGCATGATGATCATCATACTCCAAGGCGTGCATGCTCAAATTGTAGAGAGAAATTAGCTAACAAATTGGCCCAAACCATCCAGCCACTTAGAGAAATAATGTAGAACCCAAAAGAGAGAATAGATGGAATTAAGCCAGTAAAACTTACCAATTAGGATGGAGGGACGATCACAAGCAAGAATTATGTACCCCGATACCAAGTATTGATCAAATACCAAGTTTAGGTGAGTTTAGAGCTTTTATCAATGGAGGTTTTGCATTTTTGAGTGAAGAAGATAGAGTTAAGAGCTTATATACTGCCCAGGGATCCTTCATCGCGATCGCGAAGGGACCTCTCGCAGTCGCGAGGACCACGCTGGCTAGACCATTGCAATTGCAAAGGCTAGCCACGTGGTCGCGAAGAACAAAGGGGAAGGGACTTCATCGCGATCTCAATTGTGATAGGCGATCATGCAATCGCGAAGAACAGGGCACCAGGTGCTTCATTGCAATCGCAAGGGAAAAGGCTCGCGATCACGATTAAGGCCTGAGGCCTGCACCTGCAACAGGAAAAGCCTGCAACTTTCCAAAACTCAACGGGGCACAATAGGAAACCAATATTCAAAAACCAAAAATGCACACAGAGTGGAAACGACATTCCGGAATCAACGGAATCGATGAAACTTCCATATGATGTCATTTCAAAGAAATGTTTACCCAAGTCAACAGTAACTAACATGCAACCAAACACCCAAAATGAGCTCGACTCACCCTAATCCCAAACCAACCACCTACCTAACCCAAGCTCAACATTCCAGAGTTAATGGAATCGTCGAATATTGAATTTGACGCTCCGATCATTGAAAGTCACTCAAAGTTACTCTTTCTACCCCAAATGGCCTGAAAACAGAGAAAATAACACAAAACCCACACCAGAAGTTCTCAGGGCTCAACTGAAGGTTCAACTAGACCAAACTCAATGCTATGGAGCTAACCGAACTATCAGAATTCAATTTCAAGCATGTTAGCTATGAATGTTGACTAAAGTCAGTGATATTCTAATTTAAAGCTATAAAACAGGCAAACGGCCAAAACGCCTAAACGAATAACTAGGGTACCAAACTACTGGTCCCAGCAAGCCATAAATGACTTGGGGCTGCTACAGGAAAGCTCTAACAGTATAATAAATGCATAAACATGAAGATAACTAGAAGGGTCATCACAAACCCCCCCAAAACAGTTAGTTTTCAACAAGAACATTTTGGGAGAAGGGCAAGCCAATTTTGGGCAATTTTCCTCCATTTTCCATTGTTTTTTGTCCCAAAGGTAAGGATTCTACTCCCCAAACTCCGTACTATCTTTCCTATGCTTTAGAATTGCTAGGGGTGGACTTGGGGGAAGGTTTGGAATGACCTAGGAATGGAAGAATACGGGGAAAAGAGAGATTCTAGGGTGCTAGAGTTCTTGGGTCTTGATTATTAATGATGGGTGATGATCACTTAACCATAATTTTCTAAAGGTATCCGTAAAAATGATGAATTTAGGTGAATTAATGGTAGAAAAGCCCAGGAATGGGTGGAATGATCATAGGTTAGCCTGGGGATTGGCATTTTGTATAATCCAGGTACTTTTGGGTCAATAATTGATTATAGTTCTTGCATATTTATTTCTAGACCAAGAACAAGATTGGGATCCTGAAAAGTGGAAAGCTCCGGTTCAATAGAGCTTGGAATATTTCGAGGTAGGTGATGGTTTGATTTCTAATGTGCATTATGTGTTCACGTACTATTTCATAGTAGTGTATGAGTTGCATGTTTAGGGAATGAATTATGAATGTCTAGTTGTCCGGTAATCAGTCTTGTGAAATGAACTTTTTTTGTTTGCTTGTTGATTTTACAAGTATGTTTGTTCATTGGTTGTGATTGATTTGGACTTGTTATGACATTCGGTTGGCTCGAGTACCATGCCTGGTATGAGAATTACTAATGGTTGGCTTAGGTACCACTCCTGGTACGTGTATATTAACGGTTGGCTCGGGTACCATACCTAGTATGGGAATTCTAATGGTTGGCTCGGGTACCACACCTAGTACAGGTTGTTTTAATTGCATTATCTTATTCTTCGATGGTTTCATGAGTGGACCAGGTTTCATTCTTGAACTGTGATATCTGCATAGGGTCCATGAGAGATCGGGTGATTTTATGTTAAATGTGAGATTGGTCTTAGAGTAGATCGTGATTGCATGTCTAACACTTAAGTGATGTTAGGGGGATCCTTTGTGGGTTCAGGTTATGTGAGGAAGGGATATATGTTGTTGTCATGGGTATGGTCAATAATTGTTATTTGGTTCATGTGTTAATAATCTAAGAGAGGGATTTAATATCTGGCTATTTGTTGACTTACTACATGTTTCATGTACCTTCTATGTTATAGTTTACTGACCATATTATGTTTACTGGAGCTGGCCGATGATCTACCAGTACATGGTGTTGTGTACTGATTCTGCACTTGCTTTTCTTTTTGTGAGTACAGGCAATCTTCCGGTGGCTGACACGCGACCTCACATGTAGTCCCAGCGCTTTCAGACATCAAGGGTGAGCTGCTTCGATCGAGCTACCTTGGTCTCTTTCATTTCAGTTATAGCCCACTTGTTTTGGTCTTAGACTCTTATTTGTTTTGGGGTTGCATCCCCGTATTCTAGACATTTGGTAGTGTTTTTATACGATGACTTCCAGGTTCTAGGGAGGGATTTTCCTGCGCTGGTTATTTATAATAGTTGAGATTGTTATTGAATTGCTAGTTTATTTTCTTGCACACTAGTTTTGAGCTGTTAGAACGGTTAAGTTGGGGGTCGTTGATGGTTCGCTCACCTGGGGGTTAGGTGGGTGCCACTCATAGTGGTCTGGGTCATAACAAATATGGTATCAGAACCCTAGGTTCGTTGATCTCATGGTACCAAAATAGGTCTAGTAAGGTCTTGTGGAACAGTGCCGAGATGTCCGTACTCTTCTTCGAGAGGCTATAGGACTTCAGGAACTATCTGTTCTTTCTTCCTTCATGCTATAACTTGATTCCAATTGGTATCTGGTGATACAAATTGGTATCTGACTTCGTTCACTCTTTGGTTTGCAGATGGTTAACATAAGGAACAACAGTCCCAGCAGCGGGCCCGGTTATCCAAGGTAGAGGAAGGAGCTAGGGAAGGGGCTGAGGAAGAGCAACACCCGCCAGGGGTGGAGCTCAAGCAGCTGTAGGAGCCCGTGAGGTGACCCCTCCCCCACCCCAGGATCAAGTTGAAGAAAAGGTAGAGGTTTCTATTGAGGAGGGTGTTGAGCAGGCGGAGGCAGCACCGATTAGAGGTGCAGGCCTTCCCCCTATCACACTCGAAGCATTTATGCAAGTGTGGTCCTTCCTGAGTGGTCTAGTTGGTGCTAGAGTGAACCATAAGGGGACTGCAGATAAGGTTCAGGGTGCTCAGCTAGTGGCTACTATAGCTCCTAGAAAAGATGCGGCGTTAGGCATAGATGACTTCTTCAGACCGATGATAGGTCTAGTCATGACAGGGAATGAGCATAATATGCTGACTAAGTTCCTTAAACTGAAACCTCCTACACTTCAGGGTACTGAAAAGGAAGATACTTATGAGTTCATATTGGACTGTTAAGAGAGGATGCACAAGTTGGGCATTGTGCAACAACATGGGGTTGAGTTTGTCACCTTTCAGCTGCAGGGTGATGTTAAGCAGTGGTTGAGGTCTCATGTGGAATGTCGGTTATCTGCTTTGCCCCCACTGACTTGGGAGAAGTTTCATGATCTTTTCTTGGAGAAGTACATGCCTCGTATTTTGAGAGATCACAAAACGGATGAGTTCCTGGCTCTCGAACAAGGTAACATATCAGTCTCTGCTTATGAGGCTAAGTTTCATGCGTTGTCTCATTTCGCTACACAGTTGTTGGGTTCTGAGGAGGAGCAGATTCGATTATTTGTGAAGGGTTTGAATATGGATTTACAGGTGTTATCGGTGCGCATGACTTCAGCAAGGAAGGGCTTCAATGAGGTCACAGACAATGCTAAGATGGGGTCAAGCAGGTTGGGCAGGCTAAAGTGTTAGTCAAGAAGCCCCGTAATGATGGGAATTATAGTGGTTCATACTCCAGGGGCCATAATTAGCAGGTGTACTCTGCCCGTCCTATTCAGTTAGCTCTACTAGCTGCTACAGGTGGTCGTCTGGGAGCAAATCAGCAGTTTTCAGCTCCTAAAGGCCAGGGAGCTTCTTAAACATCTACCAGCATGCCTACACTTGATCGCGGTTGTTTTCATTGTGGTGATCTGGGCCATTTTAAGAGGGAATGCCCTTACAGACAGACTGGTAATCCAGGCTCAGCAGCAATCTAAGGTTATGGTACCAGTAGGTAAAGGTGGTTATGCTAGAGGTCGTCCACACGGTGGGCGAGGTAACTTTCAGGGAGGTCGAGAAGATAGAGGAAATAGAGGTGCGGGCAGGGGTGCGGCGCAGTCGGCCAAAGAGGTTGCCCGTATTGATGATCGGGTTCACTATTATGCATTTCCAGGGAAGTCTGAGGTTGAGGCATCAGACACAGTGATCACAGGTACAATTGTTGTCTGTGATAGGATGGCTTCGGTACTTTTTGACCCAGGTTCTACATATTCATATGTGTCTGTGAATTTTGCATTGGGTCTGGACTTGATTTGTGATATCCTTGATTCCTCTATCCATGTTTCCACCTCGGTTGGAGAGTTCGTGATTATGACTCATGTTTATCGTGCTTGATCTATTGTATTTGTGGGGTTGCACACTTGGGTAGCACTACAACAAATATGATATTTAGCTACGAAATTATTAAATACGACATAAAAATCGTCACTAATTATTCACTTTTTGTGACGAAAATTACATTTCGTGCTTGAATGTATGAGCATCATATTTTTAGTGATGAAATATATAATTTCGTAGTAAAGTTTTGTCCACTAAAATTTCCCACCAAAAATTAATTTGGCGCCATTTATTAAGTACCATTAGCGACGAATTTTACGTTATCAGTGATACATCATTTTGTCACTAATAATGTATCCAATTTGTGACAAATTATTATTTGTCTTCAAATTGGTTACAATTTTGGACATGAAAAAGTTTCGTCACAAAAAATAAGTAGTTGCAATGGCGACAAATTAGAGTTCGTTATTAAATATTGTAAGCTTTAGCCACAAAATTTTATATTTAATTGTGACCTTAGTTTTTGTCACTAATAATATATGTAATTAGTGACGACCATTTTATTGTCTCTAATAAATTTGCGAATTAGTGACAACATAGTTTTGTCACAAAATATACAATATTTAAATAGCGATGATTTAAAATTTGTAGCTGAATAATCTAACTATTTGCTACGAAAAAAATTCGTAGTTAAATATAAAAAATCTTTGGCTTCGCTTGTATATGATTACAAGTGACAATTGTAAAATTTGTAGCTGAATAATTTAACTATTTGTTACGAAAAAAATTTTGTAGCTAAATATAAAAAATATTTGGCTTCGCTTGTCTATGATTACAAGTGACAATTGACAAATATTTTTTCAAGCACTTTCTGTAGGAAATAACAAGACGAAATCATAGAATAATATGATAACGCTGAACTATATCTTATGAAAAGGCAAGTGACAATTCAAATATAAAATATAATGAGAGTCAGGGTCATGATATCAGAAAGAGTAATTATGTGAAGATAACGTTGACTTGCAAGCTTGTATTTGACAAAAGTGTGAAATGTTTTGTGGATTTTTTATTATTTTTTCCCACTAATGTTAAAAATAAAATGTAGTAAAAATAAAAGCACTAACTAATGAAAAATATTAACCAACTAGAATTTCAATATATTCTATTATGTAAAAGCGGCCAGAAGCATGTCTCAATCGCCATGCCTGCTTCTGGCTGAGGGTATTTTGGTCATTTATTTTTCTCTGTTTTAATTTGTTTGTCTTACTTTTCTTTTTAAATTTGTTATATATGTAAAAATTACATAAAAAGTACTATAAATAACAATAATTAACAATTTGAAATGTTTAAAAAAATATTAAAAAATTGGTCAACTCTCGAAATTTTATCAGTGCCTCATAAATTGGGACATAGGTAGTAACATATATTATTCAAAAATGACGTTAAAAGTACTATAAATCACAATAATTAATAATTTAAAATATTTAAAAACATATAAAAAATTTGGTGGCCTCTCCAAAAATTTTCAATGCCACATAAACTGGGACAGATGGAGTAACATATATTATTTAAAAATTACATAGAAAGTAACATAAATTACAATAGTTAACAACTTAAAATATTTAAAAATTATCTACAAAATTGGGTTGACTCTCCAAATTTCATCAGTGGCACATAAATTGAGATAGAGAGAGTAACATATATTGTCTAAAAATTATGTTAAAAATATTATAAATCACAATAATTAACAAATTAAAATATTTAAAAATCATATAAAAATTTGGTTAACTCTCCAAATTTCATTTGTGTCACATAACTTGAAATAAAAAGATAATATTGAGATCGTACTGGCATGGACTTCGATATCTAATTTCGATATAAGGCATTGTAATGGTAAATTATTATACATGCTTGAAGCGTATATGGACACATGATTCTTGTTCCTAATCTGAATGTAGGCACCGCAGCTAAACACAAGAAATTCACATGATGAAATGACCCCAAGCCTACGACCTTGTCTATGATTCAATTAATATCTGATCGAATACATGCTTCTAGCTCAAGACTGTGTGGCATTGGGTCATGCCCCCGCCACTATAAAAAAAAGCTAAATTATGGAGGTTAATTTGGGAGATTCGTAAAAAAACCACTACAAAATCATATTGTAATATTTCTTTTAACCTCCGCTATATAATTCTTTTATAGTGATTTTGTCATGGAGGTTTTCAATGACCTCCACAAATTACACCAAATTGTGAAGGTTTGTGAAATAATACAATATAATATAGTTTGGGGCACTTAATATCCCCCCCTCCACACACACACACATACAAATTCGATTGTATACCAATAGCTTGAACCTTCATGCACAACAAGTTTAGTACTACGAGAAAAGAAAAGTTGAGGAAATTTTATACGAGATTGTGATGCCAAAATGTAAATTTTTTAGACATTTAGGCTCATCGTTTCAAGAGAATGGAAGAATAGATGAGAATGAGACTCATTGAATTATAATAGGATGATTGAGATGGACAAATACTACTGGGTGTTATATGATAGAAGGATGCCTACCAATATAACGATCGTGTTCGTCATTACGGGTAAACATTCGTGCCAAGTTTAGAGTTAGAAAACTTTCGAGTTTGGGAGTTGGAATTTCTGGGCTAGGCTAGTCTCGGATGATTTTTGGGCAAGGGATGGTATAGGTCAATCCCGGTAAGGATTGGGTAATGTGTCTTGTAGTGAGCTAGTTTTTCTGTTACCTAAGGCATATAGGAGTCCGGGGGACTTTTTGGAAGTGAATTTGGGTAAGTAGAACTCCCAGAATCGAGGTTGACATGAAGGGGTTATTCTGGAACATCGGGGAATTAAGGTGTGTTGTAAAATGGGCACTTTTTAGGGATTTTCCGAGTACCTACCCATGACGAGCTCCATCACTGCGCGTAGCGGTGACTGCTATAGTGGTAAAATATTTGCTATAGCGAAAGTCAATGTCGGTCAGCACCGCTATAGCGGACGATTCTGCTATGGCGGTACCGCTATAGAGGAGCGTGGACCGTCATAGCAGGCGAGATGAGATTTAATGCAGAAAACTTCCCCAAAACATTCAGTTTTCATCAAGAACGTCTTGGGAGAAGGGCTAGGCGATTTGGGCAAAGTTACTCTATTTTCCATCATTTTTCATCCTAAAGGTAAGAATTCTACTCCCCTAACTCCGTACTATCTTTCCTATGGGGTAGAATTGTTAGTCTTGGACTTGGGGAAGGGTTGTGGCTAACCTAAGAATGGTAGAATCCAAGGAAAAAGGGGATTCTAAGGAATACTAGTTCTTGGGTCTTGACATTATTGTTGAATTACGATCACTTAGCCATAATTCTCTAAAAATATCCATAAAAATGATGAACTTAGGTGAGTTTATGGTGGGAAAGTCCGGGAAGGGGATGGAATGATCATAGTGTGGCCTGGGAATTTGAGATTTGCATAATTTGGGTATTTTAGGCCAGTAAATTTGATTGTGGTTGTTGTATATTTGTGTCTAAACCAAGAATGAGCAAGGAATTCAGAAAAAGGGAAGGCTCCAGTTCAATAGAGCTTTGAGTAATTCGAAGTAGGTGATGGTTGTTGTGTTTCCAATATGCATTATGTGATAATGTACTACTTCCTGAAATTGTATGAGTTGCATGCTTATGTAATGGTTTTGAATGTCTAATGGTCTGATTATCAGTCTTGTGAAATGAACTAGTTGTTGTTGCTTGTTGGGTTACAAGTGTGCTATTTGTTCATTGTTATTGACTGTTAGATTTCTATATGACATTTGGTTGGCTCGAGTACCACGCCTGGTACAGGTTACTAATTGGTTGGCTCGAGTACCATGCCTGCTACAGGTTACTATTTGGTTAGCTCGGGTACTACGTCTGATATGGGAATTATAAATGGTTGGCTCAGGTACCACACATGGTATGGGAATTATAATTGGTTGGCTCAAATACCATGCCTGGTATGGGAATTATAAATGGTTGGCTCGGGTACCACGCCTGGTACGGGATTGTTTATTATTTTGGTTGTATTTCTTTCGATGGTTTCATGAGTGAACTGGGTTGTATTTTTGAAGTGTGATTTCTGTATGTGGTCTTAGTTTAGGCCAAAATTGCATGCTAGAATATGGTTGGTGTTCTAGGGATCCTTGGTGGTCCAATTTATATAAAAAGAGTACTTGTTTATTGTTCCGATTTGTAATTGCTTGTTAACTGTTTATGTGGTTGATTGGTTAAGGAAGAGATCTGTATTTAGTTATGTCGTTGACTGGTTACATGCCTACTTTGCCTTACTTAGCTTTAGTTATTGTTCATAATTTGTTTATTAGTGTTGGCCAATGATCCTACTAGTACACGATGGTTGTGTACTATGATGACCCTTTTGGTCATCTTCGTGCTTACGTACATATTCATTGTACTATTAGAGCTTTCTTGTAGCAGTCCCAAGTCATTTATGGCTTGCTGGGACAGGTAGTTCGGTGCCCTGGTCATTTGTTTGGGCATTTTGGCCGTTTCGCCTGTTTTAGAGCTTTAACTTAGAATATCATTGACTTTAGTCATCATTCTTAGCTTACGTGCTCGGAATAGAATTCTGACAGTTCCGTTAGCTCCATAGCAATAGAATTCTGATAGTTCTGTTAGCTTCAGTTGAGGCCTGAGAACTTCTGGTGTGGGTTTTGTGTTATTTCCTCTATTTTCAGGCCATTTGGAGTTAAAAGTGTAACTTTGGGTGACTTTCGATGATCAGGGCGTCAGATTTGAAATCCGATGATTCCATCAGCTCCAGAATGTTGAGTTTAGGTTAGGTAGGTGGTTGGTTCGGGTTTCGGGTGAGCCGGGCTCATTTCGAGCCTTTGAGTTCTTATTAATTAGTGTTGACTTGGGTCAACATTTCTCAAAAACGACCTCGTATGGAAGTTTCGTTGATTATGTTGAGTCCAGATGTCTTTTCCACTCTGTTTACTCTATTGGTTTTTGAATATCGATTTCCGATTGTGCCCAAAATTCCCCGTTGAGTTTTGGAAAGTCACAGACTTTTGATGTTGCAGGTGCAGGCCTCAGGCCTTAATCGCGATCGCGAGCCTCGTCCCTCGCGATCGCGATGAAGCACCTGGACCCCTATTCTTCACGATTGTGTGATCGCCTGTCGCAATCACGATGAAGTCCCTTTCCCTTTGTTCATCACGACTGCGTGGCTAGCCTTCGTGATCGCGATGGTCTAGCCAGCGTGGTCCTCGCGACCGCAAGGGGTCCCATCACGATCGCGATGAAGGACCCCTAGCAGTATAAAACTTTTTCATTTTGTATTTCTAGCCTTTCTCACTCAATTTTTCCAGCTCCAACTCTCCCAAACCCTCTCTAATCTGCTCAAACCAGTACTCACTTGAAGAATTCACGTACCCTCGATAAATTTGTGTTCTGTTGGTGTTTTGGTAAGTTTTTCCTCTTCTCCTTAATTGTCTTCTCTAATTATCTAAATCTCCATTATTGTAAATTCTTGAAGCTTGGATTTACTTGTAGATTCTGCCCCTTTCGTGACTGCATGTTCGTGGGCTTGTTCAATTCACATTCTTGGCGTAATTCTCTAGTTGTGATATGAGCTGCATGTTACAATTCTGGTTTTCTTATTCCTAAATTTCCATTTTTGGTTTCTTGACTTTAGGGGCTGTTTTAGCTCAAATTTCTCGCCCAATTTCCTTACTTTTTCGGGCATGTACTCCCTTGGTCATTGTGATCATAATGTGCATTTTCATTTTTGATTTTGGGTTGCGGGGACCATGGGCCCATCGGTGACCCAAATTTCGACCCAGCTATAATTGTGGCGATATGGGTATTATTAGACCCGTTTTAATATTTTATCTATGTTTTTGATAGTTTGATTATCATTCGGAATTTCTCAGAGTGATTCGGGGCTTGGATTTCGTTGTCCCAGCAGCTGTCGTCGGACGACAGGTAGGTTATGGTTTAAACTCCCTAAACTTAGCATATATCAGATAAAATTGTACTAGCTGGTATCCTTGGGTTGGGATTATAAGGTTGGTACCATAGACCTTGAACGCTTTTCCATTTATTCACCTCATTTCTCTCCTCCGTTGTGTGTAGTATTCTCTGTAGTTGATATTATCACCCTTATGGTCCTGTAAGGCCTTGTTTGACTCTGGACCATAGATGGTGGGTTATTCGGGGGTCCTCGTGAGTCCGGGCATTGTTATCATGATATTATTTTGGCTATATGTGTTGTAGAGTGATTGGAGCCTGTGTAGGGCCGCTAGGTTTATTGTGAGTTGTTGGGTAGCTATTTGTGTTTGATCATATCATTTCCATGCATATAAAGGGGATTTATATATGTTTTTACTATGGTTTTGGCTTCGGGCCTACTGGAATTGATTTTCTAAACTTTGCATGGCCCTGGGGGCCCATTTTTGGCGGAAATGGATTTAAAATGGTTTGAATTAACATGTGGATCTTCTTGGGGTAAAAGAAAGTTAAATTATGATTTCTATCACCAGTTTTACTATTAACGCTAGACTCGACAGGTCCGGGGTGCTAGTTGAGTTTTCTTACTTATTTGGGATGACTTTAGCCCCGGTTGGACTGATCACCTGAGATGACTTTCTACTATTTTAAACCTGGTTATGCTCGGGTACCCTTAGAGGTGGTTTTGAGATATTTTTCCCACTACTTTAGTCATGGACAGGGGTCTAGGCATGCATGTTCGAGACTAGATCTCTAGCTTGAACCCGGACTTGCTTCAGGATGACATATTTTGATACTGAGTTTTAGTATGGGGTCCAGGACCTCCATGGACCTTGTCGTTCTGGACCTGGTGCCTAGGGTTTCATGTACCGGAGGGAGGGTATATGGCGGAGTAGAGGTATACGGGCAGTGTCCTTCCGTGGAACCTACCTGCTGGGCCCGATCGGCATCGTAGGGGGTACATACAGAATTACCATTTCACCCTGAGATCTTCATGCATCATATCATTCATTGTTTGAGGCTCCACCCTTGTTTGCTATTTGTTGAGTGTACGCTCCGGTTGTATGAGCGGGCGGAGGGTTTGTTTTCACTTGTTTGTGTTTCTCGGTTATATGGGTGGCAAGGGGACTGTAGGCAGACTCTTGTTATTTTATTGCGGTGTTATCCGTTGTTACGATTATACTTATAAGATTATATACGGCTAAGTTCTTACTTGTTGAATTTGAGATTGGTATGATTTGTTGGGTTATTGATTTCTGTTTTCGAGCATGTTTATCTTTACTCTCCTCTTCCTTCCCTTGTACTTGAGGTTACCGGTATACCGTCCATTTCTAAAACTTATCGTGTATATATTGTTATTGCAAGGATCCCAGATGCGTCATTTCTTACTTTCACCTGTGCATATTGTGTATATATTCTACTTGCTATCCTTGTATGTTATTTCTGTTGTCTTCCCTCTAGGCTAGTTCCTGTGTGACTTTTTCATAGAATTATGTGACTACTTGTTTTCTATTTTGTCTGTTACTACGCTTTTATCTTATATGTGCCCAGTCGGCCTATGATACCTACTGGGTACTTTATGCTTTGAATTTGTTGCTCATACTACACTCTGCATCTTTTGGTGCAGATCCTAGTGTGAACCATCACCGCTAGCTCGTGGGAGACTCGTGCTTGGAGATTTTGGACTATCCCGGACTAAGGGTGAGCTCTTAGAGATCAGAGCTTGACTTTAGTTTATCTTTTGTATATATTGTACTCTCGTAGTTCAGATACATGATGTTTATGTTTATTTGGACCCTTTGTACTCCTTATGTAGATCCGGCTCTTATACGTTATGTTACCAAGTTTTGGGTTGGTTTAGCTTCCGTAGTGTGTTTATATTGCTCTTGTTATCTATTTTCTTCATCTTGGTCCTTTGTTTTTGTTTATTAAACTGTTCTTTCGCTGATCGTTGATAGAATGTAGCCCATTACTAACCGTTCTGGGCTATGGGGATTGGTTTGCCTACTGGGGTGTAGGTGCCATCATGACTGAGAAATTGAATCGTGATAGCTTGGTATCAGAGCTTTAGATTCACCGGTGTCATCGGTATAGGAGCCAAAGTCTAGTAGAGTCTTGCGGATCAGGGCGAAGTCGTCCGTACTCAATCTTTGGGAGGTTGTAGTGACATCTTAGGAAAAACAGACTTTTTTTGTTTCTCTTTCGTGTGTAGTATCCTTGAAAGTTTCTGGAAATCTCACTTATTCTTGTTCACTCTTCCGCAGATAGTTCGTACGAGATCTTCAGCTTCTGGCGGAGGAGATCCTCCTGCCCCTGCACACCTCCAACTCTAGCTAGGGGTCGAGGTGGTTGCAAGGGTAGAGGTAGAGGTCATCCCAGGGCAGCAGCACCAGCTAGAGTAGATAGAGTTGAGATAGAGCCCGAGTTTGACTACGATCCAGAGTTTGCTCCAGAGCAGCAGCATGTGGGTTTGGGGATAGCCTAGGTACCACCAGCTCCAGTACCAGTTCCAGCACCATTTCTGTGTCAGCTTCAACCCTAGCTCAGTCTTAGGATATTAGGGGTTTACTTATTCAGCTCTTGGGAATGATTGGAGAGAGGCCTTCAGAGGTAGCACAGACACCCGCTCAGGAAGCAACCCTGGGTGTTCCAAGTTTAGGAGTGTAGCCTGCTACTGCGTCTCCCCGTGCTGAGGTTATTTCGGTCCCATCGGTTGCACAGCCTCTTGCTCCTCGCCCAGCTATGACAGATGGAGAGCAGAAGGCCTTGAGTAGATTTCTGGGATTGGCATCGCTGAGATTTGTTGGTACGCTGGGTCAGGACCCATAAAATTTTATTACTACCTGTGAGGAGATGTTGCATCATTTGGGGTTGTTGGAGACTCACGGGGTTGGCTATACTACTTATCAGCTGGAGGGCCCAGTGAAGTTATGATGGAGGGCCCAGGTTGCTTGCCAACCTTCTACATTGCCTCTTTTGACCTAGTCCGAGTTCTACAAGGCCTATATGGTCAAGTTCTTGCCACAAAGCGACAGAGAGTGTCGAAGGAGGAGTTCACTAGACTTGCTCAGGATTCCATGACTATCTTGGAGTACGAGAACCATTTCCATCAGCTTGATCTATTTGGGGCCATGATTATGCCTACTGAGGCTGACAGGGTCTGTAGATTTGTTTGGGGGTTACAGAGGGAGTTTAGAGAGCCTACAGAGATATTGGTTGCTAGTGATTGGTCTTTCCAGGGTATTGTGGACTATACCCATATTGTAGAGGATTCGCGTCATCATGACACTAGGGCCAGAGATTAGAGTCCTCGATATTAGGGTGGCTACAGTGGTTCTAGACATGGTGGTAGAGGTTCAGTCCAGTGGGCCCGAGGTTATCAACCACAGCAGCACCAGGGTCAGTCCAGCCGACTGGTTCAGGCTTCACTTCAGACTTCCAGTAGTACCCAGTTTGAGCAGGGTCAGAGCAGCCATTAGGGCTATAGCAGTCACTCTTCGAGGGGTACAGGTTCTGGGGCATCAGGTCGTGGTGGCCATATGGGTTCTTCTGGTTCATCCCGATCGAGTAGGTCATTAGGGGCTTATTTCACCTATGGTATTTTTGGTCATTTTGCTAGAGATTTCTCCCAGCAGGGCGTTGTTCAGCCAGCCACTCCACCGGCTCAGCCTATTCACTCAGTTCAGCTATCGGCTTGAGTAGGTGGTAGTTAGGGTAGAGGTGGTGTTCCACGTGGTAGAGCAAGTGGTAAGGATAGTGGTCCGGCAGGTGGAGGTCGTCGTCAGTTCTATGTGGTCCCTGGGAGACCAGAGGTAGAGGCCTCGGATGCTGTGATTACATGTATGATTTCTGTATGCCATAAGTATGCTATAACTTTATTCGATCCTTGATCCACTTGCTCATATGTATCTGCCTACTTTCTGCCTTGTTTGGGGTTGGCTAGTGAGCCATTATATGTTCCTGTTTATGTTTCGACCCCAGTAGGAGATTCTTTAGTAGTGGATCGGATTGTGAGATCTTGTGTGATATATGTTGCTGATTTGGAGACTTGGGGTGATCTGATGATCCTTGACATGTTATATTTTGATGTGATACTGGGCATGGACTGGTTATCCCCTCACCATGCAGTTTTGGATTGTTATGCCAAGACCGTTACCATCGACATGCCCGATGTATCCCTATTTGTGTGGTAGGGTTCTGTTAGCCATGCACCTTCTGGGATCATCTCTTGTCTTCGAGCTAGGAAGTTGATCTCTCGCGGGTGTTTAGCTTATCTAGCATATGTCAGAGATACTAGTGTTGACCCTTCATCCCCTGAGTCTGTTCCTGTGGTTAGAGACTTTCTAGATGTGTTTCCTACCGAACTGCCAGGCTTTCCACCTAATAGAGATGTTGATTTTCCATTGAGTTAGAGCCTGGCACCAGGCCCATTTCTATTCCTCCTTACCATATGGCTTCTACTGAGTTGAGAGAGCTTAAGGAGCAGCTCCAGGATTTGTTAGCTAAGGGGTTTATTAGACTGAGTGTATCTCCTTGGGGTGCTCCTGTTCTCTTTGTGAAGAAAAAGGACGGGTCGATGCGGATGTATATTGACTATCGGTAGTTGAATAAGGTGACAGTGAAGAATAGGTATCTGATATCAAGGATTGATGACTTATTTGATCAACTTTAGGGTTCAGCCATGTTTTTAAAGATTGATTTGAGGTTCGACTATCATCAGTTGAGGATTAGGGCGAAGGACATCCCTAAGACAGCATTCAGGACATGTTATGGCCATTATGAGTTCTTGGTGATGTCTTTTGGGTTGACTAATCCCCCCACAGCCTTCATGGATTTGATGCATAGGGTGCTTAGCCCGTACTTGGATATGTTCGTGCTAGTCTTCATTGATGACATTCTGGTATACTCGATGAGCAGGGACAAGCACGAGCAGCACTTGAGGACTGTAGTACTTCAGACTTTGAGAGATCACTGGCTTTATGCCAAGTTCTCAAAGTGCAAGTTTTGGCTTGAGTCAGTTGCATTTCTAGGGCACGTGGTGTCTAAGGATGGGATAAGAGTTGATTCGGGTAAGATTTTTGCGGTTTTTGATTGGCCTAGACCTACTACTGCTACTGAGGTTCACAGCTTTGTTGGGTTAGCGGGTTACTACAGGAGGTTTAATCAGGGATTTTCTTCTATAGAATCACCCTTGACTATGCTGACTAGGAAGGATGTTCCATTCCAGTGGTCGGATCAGTGCGAGGATAGCTTTCAGAGACTTAAGGCCTTATTGACTTCAGCTCTAGTTTTGAATTTGCCAGTTGAGGGTCAGAATTTTTCCTTGTATTGTGATGCTTTAGGGGTCAGTCTTAGTTGTGTGTTGATGTAGCTGGGTCGAGTGATAGCATATACATTGAGGTAGCTGAAGGTTCACGAGCGTAACTACCCCACTCATGACTTAGAGTTGGCAGCGGTAGTCTTTGCGCTCAAGATCTGGAGGCACTATTTATATGGAGTTCATTGTGAGATATTCACCGACCACCATAGTCTTTAGTATATTACGAGCCAGCGAGAGTTGAACTCGAGGCAGCAGAGATGGATTAAGCTACTGAAGTACTATGATTTCACCATTCTATATCATCCGGGTAAGGCAAACGTGGTAGCGGATGCCTTGAGTTGGAAGGCGGTGAGTATGGGCATCCTAGCTTTACTTTCAGTTTCTGAGCGACCATTGGCCTTGGACATCCAGTCCTTGGCTAACCTATTGGTTAGGCTTGACTTGTCAGATCCTAGCAGAGTTCTTGCTAGTATGGAGGTTTGTTCTACTCTAGTTGATCAGATTCAGAGCTGACAGTTCGAGGATCAGAGTTTGTGTGACCTTCATGATCAGGTATTTTGGGGTGAGGCCAGCCGAGCTACTTTGGGTTCTGATGGTATTCTGAGGTTTGATAGTTGTTTTTGTGTTCTGACGGTTAGAGATTTGATTCAGTTGATACTCCATGAGGAACATTATTCTAGATACTCCATTCATCCTGGCACGGCGAAGATGTATAGAGATTTGAGACAGTTTAGTGGTGGTGCGATATGAAGAGGGACGTAATGGAGTTTGTATCTCAGTGGTTGAACTGTTAGTAGGTTAAGTTCGAGCACATGAGACCAGGTGGTTTAATGCAGCGACTTCCCATTCCTGAGTGGAAGTGGAAAGGTATTACCATGGACTTCGTTGTTGGTTTACCTCATACTTCTCGGGGGTTTGATTCTATTTGGGTGATCATTGATAGGCTGACCAAGTCAGCACATTTCTTGCCGGTTCAGACTTCTTATGGTGTGGAGAGGTTAGCCCAGATCTACCTCGTAAGATTGTTCGGTTGCACGGGGTCCCAGCTTCTATCATTTTAGACCGCGGCACTCAGTTCATATCTCAGTTCTGTAGGGCGATTCAGCGAGATTTGGGTACAGTGGTTTAGCTTAGTAGTGCTTTTCATCCTCAGACAGATGGCCAGTCATAGAAGACTATTCAGGTCATGGAGGACATGCTTCGGGATTGTGTTCTTGACTTTAGAGGTTCATGGGATCAGTTTTTGCCATTGACTGAGTTTGCTTATAATAATATCTTTCATTGGAGCATTAGCATGGCACCTTTCGAGGCCTTGTGTGGTAGGCGTTGTAGATCGCAGATTGGTTGGCTTGATGGTTTAGAGTCCAGACCGCAGGGTCTAGATTTTCTTAGAGATTCCTTGGACCGAGTCCATTTGATTCAGGATAGACTTAGAGCGGCCCAGAGTAGGCAGAAGAGCTATGCTGATTGTAGACTTCGTGCCTTGGAGTTCAGTGTTGGTGACTTGGTTTTCCATTGAGTATCGCCCGTGTAGGGCATGATGAGATTTTGTCGGCAGGGCAAGCTTAGCCCCAGGTTCATTGGGCCGTTTGAGATTCTACATAGGGTTGGTAGTGTTGCTTACATGCTAGATTGCCTCCGATGTTTTTAGCTGATCCATTTTTTCATGTCTCAATGATACACCGGTATGTCCCAAATGAGTCTCATGTGTTGCATTGGGATATGATTCAGTTGGATGAGAGTTTGTCTTTTGTTGAGGAGCCGATAGCTATTCTGACCAGAGATATTAGGAGATTGAGATCTAGGGAGATTCCGGTTGTGAAAGTTCAGTGGAGGCATCATCCGGTCAAGGAGGCTACTTGGGAGACCGAGAGTGAGTTGCGTGCTCAGTATCCGCAGTTGTTCGAGCTTTCAGGTACTCCCTTATTCTTGACTTTCGAGGACGAAAGTCTTTTTAGTAGTGGATGTTATGATAAACCTTCCGGTCATCTTCGTGTTTACGGATTCATTGTACTATTAGAGCTTTCCTATAGTGGCCCCAAGTCATTTATGGTTTGCTGGGACTGGTAGTTCGATGCCTTGGTTGTTCGTTTGGGTGTTTTGTCCGTTTTGCCTATTTTAGAGCTTTAACTTAAAATATCGTTGACTTTAGTCAACATTCTTAGGTAACATGCTCGAAATTGAATTTTGACAGTTCTGTTAGCTCCGTAGCATTGAGGTTGGTCTTGTTGGACCTTCAGTTGAGGCTTGAGAACTTTCGGTGTGGGTTTTGTGTTGTATCCTCTGTTTTCAGGCCATATGGAGTTGAAAGTTAACTTTGGGTGACTTTTGATGATCGGAACGTCAGATTTGAAATCCGACAATTCCATCAGCTCTAGAATGTTGAGTTTGAGTATCTTTGATTTTGTTAGGTCTGGAATATCATCTCCACTCTGTTTGCTTTATTGGTTTTTGAATATCGATTTTCAATTGTGCCCAGAATGCCCCATCGAGTTTTGGAATGTTGCAGAGTTTTGTTGTTGCAGGTGCAGGCCTCAGGACTTAATTACGATCGCGAGCCTCATCCCTCGCGACCGTGATGATGCACCTAGACTACTGTTCTTTGCGATCGCGTGATCGCCTGTCGCTATCGCGATGAAGTCCCTTTCCCTTTGTTCATCACGACCGCGTGGCTAGCCTTCGTGATTGTAATGGTCTAGCCAGCGTGGTCCTCGCGACCGCGAGTGGTCCCGTCACGATCGCGATGAAGGACCCCTGGTAGTATAAAACTTTTTCATTTCGTATTTCCAGCCTTTCTCTCTCAATTTTTCTAGCTCCAACTCGCCCAAACCCTCTTTAATCTGCTCAAACCAGTACTCACTTGAAGAATTCCCATACCCTCGATAAATTTGTGATCCGTTGGTGTTTTGGTAAGTTTTCCCTCTTCTCCTTAGTTGTCTTCTCCAATTATCTAAATCTCCATTGTTGTAAATTCTTGAAGCTTGGATTTACTTGTAGATCCTGCCCCTTTCGTGACTGCATGTTCGTGGGCTTGTTCAATTCACGTTCTTGGCGTAACTCTCTAGTTGTGGTATGAGTTTCTTATTACAATTCCGATTTTCTTATTCCTAAATTTCCATTTTTGGTTTCTTGATTTTAGGGGTTGTTTTAGCTCGAATTTCTCACCCAATTTCCTTAATTTTCCGAGCATGTACTCCCTTGGTCATTGTGATCATAATGTGTGCTTTGGTTTTTGATTTTGGGTTGCGGGAACCACGAGCCTGTCGGTGACCCGAATTTCGACCCAACTACAATTGTGGCGATATGGGTATCGTTAGACCCATTTTAATGTTTTATCTATGTTTTTGATAGTGTGATTATCATTCGAGATTTCTCGAAGTGATTCGGGCTTGGATTTCACTGTCCCAAAAGCTGTCGTCGGATGATAGGTAGGTTATGATTTAAACTCCCTAGACTTAGCATATATCGGGGAAAATTATACTAGCTGGCATCCTTGGGTTGGGATTATTAGGTTTATACCACAGACCTTGACCACTTTTCCATGTTTCACCTCGTTTCTTTCCTCTGTTGTGTGTAGTATTCTCCATAGTTGATATTATCACCCTTATGGTCTTGTGTGGCCTTATTTGACTCTGGACCATAGATGGTGGATTATTCGGGGGTGCCCATGAGTCCCGGGCATCGTTATCACGATATTATGCTGGTTATCTGTATTGTAGAATAATTGGAGCATGTGTAGGGCTGCTAGGTTGATTGTGAGTTGCTGAGCAGCTATTTGTGTTTGATCATATCATTTCCATGCATATAAAGAGGATTTATCCATGTTTTTACTATAGTTTTTGCTTCGGGCCTACTAGAACTGATTTTCTAAACTTTGCATGGCCCTGGGGGCCTGTTTTTGGTAGAAATGGATTGGAAATGGTTTGACTTAACATGTGGATCTTCTTGGGGTAAAAAAAAGTTAAATTATGATTTCTATCACCAGTTTTACTATTAATGCTAGACTCGGCAGGGACAGGGTGCTAGTTGAGTTTTCTTACTGATTTGGGATGACTTTAGCCTCGGTCGGACTGAGAACTTGAGATGACGTTCTACTGTTTTAGACCTGGTTATGCCCGGCCACCCTTGGAGGGGGTTTTGAGACATTTTTCCCACTACTTTAGTCCTGGACAAGGTCTGGTCATGCATATTCGAGACTGGGTCTCTAACTTGAACCTGGACTTGCTTTCGGACGACATGTTTCGATACTGAGTTTTAGTATGGGGTTCAGAACCTCCATGGACCTTGACATTCCAGACCTAGGGCCTAGGGATGCGTGTGCTGGAGGGAGGGTATAAGGCGGAGTAGAGGTATATGGGTAGTGTCCTTCCATAGAACCTACCTGCTAGGCCCGATCGGCACCAGAGGGGGTACATATAGAGTTACCATTTCACCATGAGATCTTCATGCATCATATCATTCATTGTTTGAGGCTCCACCCTTGTTAGCTGTTTGTTGAGTGTATGCTCCAGTTGTATGGGCGGCCAGAGGGTTTGTTTTCACTTGTTTGCGTTCCTCGGTTGTATGGGTGGCCAGGGGACCGTAGGTAGACTCTTGTTACTTTATCGTGGTGTTATCCCCTGTTACGATTATACTTATAAGATTATATACGGCTAAGTTCTTACTTGTTGGATTTGAGATTGGTATGATTAGTTGGGTTATTGATTCTTGTTTCTCAGTATGTATATCTTTACTCTCCTCTTCCTTCCCTTATACTTGAGGTTACCGGTATACCGTCCATTTCTAAAACTTATCATGTATATACGGTTATTGCAAGGATCCCAGGTGCGTCATTTCTTACTTTCACTTGTGCCTGTTGTATATATGTTCTACTTGCTAGCTTTCTATGTTGTTTTTGTTGTCTTCCCTCTGGGCTAGTTCCTGTGTGACTTTTTTCGTAGAATTCTGTGACTACTTGTTTTCTATTCTGTCTGTTACTACTCTTTTATCTTATATGTGCCCAGACGGCCTATAATACCTACTGGGTACTTTATGCTTCGCATTTTGTGCTCATACTACACTCTGCATCTTCTGGTACAGATCCTAGTGTGAGCCATTGCCGCTAGCTCGTGGAAGACTCGTGCTTGGAGATTTTGGACTGTCCCGGACTGAGGGTGAGATCTTGGCGATCAGAGCTTGACTTTAGTTTGTCTTTTGTATATATTGTACTCTCGAAGTTTGGAGACATGATATTTATGTTATTTTGGACCCTTTGTACTCCTTATGTAGATCCGGCTCTTATACGCTATGATACCAGGTTTTGGGTTAGCTTAGCTTCCGCAGTGTGTTTATATTGCTCGTGTTATCTATTTTCTACATCTTGTTCCTTTGTTTCCGCTTATTAAACTGTTTTTTTGCTGATCATTGATAGAATATAGCCCATTACAAACTATTTCGGGCTATGGGGATTGGTTCACCTACTGGGGGGTGTAGGTGCCATCATGACCGAGAAATCGGGTCGTGACATGTACTAATTCTGCATTTGCATTTTTTTTTGGTGACTACAGGTAGTCTTTCGGCGGCTAAGCACGACCTCACTTGTAGTCCCGGCATTTCCAGATCTCAAGGGTGAGCTACTTCAGTCGAGCTACCTTGTCATTTTCATTTGATTATTGCCCACTTATTTTGGGCTTAAAATCTGTTATGTTTTGGGATTGTATCCCTGTACTATAGATTGGTAGATGTTTTGGTACGATGACCTTCAGGTTTTACGGAGGATTTTTTCGTAGATTCTTGTTATGATAGTGTTTTGAGATATTGAATGTTAGTTTAATTTATGCAACTCGTTTTAAGCTGCTAGATTATACTAAGTGTTGGTTTATATTGGTTCGCTCATCCGGGGGTTGGGTGGGTGCCACTCACGACGGGGTTGGGTCGTGACAACCAAAGTGAAAGGTAAGTGTAAGAATATAAATTTATTGAATTAAGATTCATAAAATAATTTGGACTATGACTTCAATTTGATATATATATATATATATATATATATATATATAAGTTGAATAAGTAAACTCATGGGCTAGCCTATTTAATTGGGGTACACATAGGGCATGTTTGGAAAGTCACCCTCGGAATTAGATTTGGTGTAATTGGGTGTAATTACACTGTTTGACATCTTTGATTGGCCAGGTAATTAGTAATTACTTGGTCAGCAAGTAATTGGGTGTAATTGGCAGGGGTAATTACACTCTCCAATTTACAAGGGGAAGCTATGAATTGCTAGTAATTGCATGGTGTAATTACAAACTAGTTACTTTTTAATTTCATCCTTTTATTTCTATTTTTATTTTTTATTTCTATTGTTTTAAATTATTTTTATTATTCTAATAATTTTAAAATATACATTTTATATTTTATATTATTTATATTTCATTTCCTTCTCATTTCTCAACATTTACTTCTTGTAATTTCATGTAATTGTTCGTATTATCTATTTTATATTTATTTTATATTTATTTTTTTATTTAGCATAATTTAGTTAGTATTCTAATTTTTAAATTAAAGTATAATTCATTGTTGAATAAGGTTATAGACTTAGGTTTTCCTTTTCTTTTGAATCATATTTAGGTATGTTTTTTACATAAGTGTATTATGTTAATTTTTTTGTTTTGAAAATTGAACTTATGTTATATTTTCAGTTCCAATTTATTTGTTTTACTAGTATTGACTTGATATTTCACATTGCAAGCCATTCATTTTTTAGTTAGAATTGATGGATTATTTTTTATCAAATGTTTTAATAATTTTATAACATTATATTTATAATATTAATCTTTTTGTCACACATGCATTTCATGATATTTTTAGAAATCATATACTTTAAGTTTTTATAATTAATTTAATTAAAGTATACTAATTTGAAAAATATAAATCAATTATTATTTGTAATATTAGTTAAAAATGTATGTTTATTAATTAATATATTTCAAATAACAATATACATATATATATATATATATATATATATATATCTTAAATATTTAATTTAATATCATTTATAAAGGTCATTATTTGTTTAATATAAAATTTTAGTTTTTTATAATTAGCTTTTATTTTAAAAAATATAACCATGTGATTACACTTGTGCAACTAAACAGTACATTTGCAATTACACTGTAATTACATTGTGGCAAATAAATAGGTCATTGTAATTACTAGGCTATATAATTACTTGACTGATAATTAATACCCTAGTAATTATACCAATTTCAATTACCAGGTGGCTTTTCAAACAGACCCATAATGATCTCACTTTGTTAGGCGCAAGATGCATGTTATCATCTTATTCCAGATGTCCAAACTTATACCACATGTTAGGTGAAATGACACGCCAAATGAAAGAGACCATATGATTATGTCACATATTTAAATTATGTGACATGCCTAGTTAAATCAAAATGTCAATAAAATTGTGTTATGTGTACAAGTGACATATTTCAACAAATTAAATATCAATGATATAATGTACATATAATAAAGTGCATTTATGTCTTTTCTTATCTAAGCTAACCCTAGTAGTATATGTATATTGAATGTGCATAATTGTAATGACTCTTCCAGTCATTTACGCATTTTCACCTTTCTTGTACTGTTAGAGCTTGCTTGTAGCGGCCCCAAGTCATATATGGCTTGCTGGGACAAGTAGTTCGTTGCCCGGGGCCATTTATTTGGTCTTTTTGGTTGTTCCTTGTTTTAGAGCTTTAAGCTTTTGAAATCGTTGACTTCAATCAACATTCTTGGTGAACGTGCTCGGAATCAAATTCCGACAGTTCAGTTAGCTCCGAGCGTTGACTTTGTCTAGTGGGACCTTTGTTCGGGATCCGGGAGCTTTTTAGCTTAGAATTCTCTCTCGTTCTGTGTTTTCAGGCCAGTTGGGCTTGCTTGGTTGACTTTGGTCAACATTTGGAAAAGACGACCTCAGATGGAAATTCCGTCAGCATTGTTAGCTCCGAAACATCGAGTTTAGGCTAGAGGGACCATTGGTTTGGGTCCCGAGGCTTCCGTACATGATTTTGGCTATTGGATTCCGTTTTTGAAATAGTTGGTCTAAGGTTAATTTTGTGCACGGGGCCAACTTTTCGTTATATCGACCTCCGAATGAAATTTTGTCGATTCCGTTGAGTCTAGAACGTCGTTTCAACTCAAATAGCACTATTGGTTTTTGAGTATCTCTCACGACCCAATTTCTCGATCATGATGGCACCTACAACCCCCCAGTAGGTGAACCAATCCCCGTAGCCCAGAACGGTCAGTAAACGATGCAAAAAACAGTTTAATAAGCGGAAGCAAGGGAACAAGTTGAAGAAAATAGATAACAGGAGCAATATATATACAATGTGAAAGTTAAACCAAAGCCAAAACCTGGTATCATAGCGTATAAGAGTCGGATCTACATAAGAAGTACAAGGGTCCAAAATAATATACCCAAAGTTGTCTCCGAGTAGAAATAGAGTACATAATCAAAAGATAACTAAAACTTAAGCTCCGGTAGCCAAGACCTCACCCTCAGTCCAGAATATCACCAAAACAGCACCTCGCAGGAGTCTCCACGAGCTAACGATGATTGCCCACACTAGGATCTGCACCAGAAGATGCAGAGTGTAGTATGAGCACAAAATACGAAGCATAAGGTACCCAGTAGGTATCATAGGCTGACTGGGCACATATAAGATAAAAGCGTAGTAACAGACAGAATAGAAGCAAGTAGTTAGAGAAATCAATGAAAAGTACACAGGAACTAGCCCAGAGGGAAGTCAACAGAACAACATGGGAGGCTAGCAAGCAAGGTATATACATAACAGGCACAGGTGGAAGTAAGAAATAATGAACTTGGGATCCTTGCAATAACAGTATATACATAATAAGTTTAGAAATGGATGGTATACCGGTAACCTCAAGTACAAGGAAGGGAGAAGGAGAGTAAAGATAGGCATGCTCGAAAACAGGAATCAATAACCCAACTAGTCATACCAATCTCAAATCTAACAAGTAACAACTCAACCATATATAATCTTATAAGCATAACCGTAATAGGGGGATAACACTGCAAATAAGTAACAAGAGACTACCTACAGTACCCCGGCCTCCCATACAACTAGAGCATACACTCAACAAATAACAAATAAGGGTGGAGCCTCAAACAATGAATGATATGATGCATGATAACCTCAGGGTGGGATAGAAACTATGTATGTACCTCCTCCGGTGCCGATCGGGCCCAGCAGGTAGGTTCCATGAAAGTACACTGCTCGTATATCTCTACTCCACCATATACCCTTCCTCAGGCACACGCAGCCCAAAGGCCCAGACCTGGACGAAAAGGCCCATGGAGGTCTCGGACCCCATACTAAAATTCAGTACCAAAACATGTCCTTCGGAAGCAAGTCCGGGTTCAAGATAGAGACCCAGTCTCGAATATGCATGCCCAGACCTTGTCCAGGACTAAAATAGTGGGAAACATATCTCAAAAACCCCTCCAAGGGTTCAGAGGCATAACCGGGTCTAAACAGTAAAAAGTCATCCCAGATGTTGGGTCTGATCGAGGCTAAAACCATCCCAATTTAATAAGAAACTCAACTAGCACCCCGGCCCTGCCGAGTCTAGCGTTAATAGTAAAACATGTGATAGAAATCATAATTTGACCTTCTTTTACCCCAAGAAGATTCACAAGTTAAATCAAACCATTTCCAATTCATTTCCATTAAAAATGGGCCCCCGGGGCCATCCAAAGTTTAGAAAAATAATTCCAGTAGGCCCGAAGCCAAAACCATAGTAAAACATGGATAAACCCTCTTTATATGCATGGAAATGAATGATCAACACAAATAGTTTCCCAGCAGCTCAAAATCAACCTATCGGCCCTGCACAGGCTCCAACCACTCTACAACACAGATAGCCAGCATAATATCATGATAACGATGTCCGAGACTCATGGGAACCCCCGAATAACCCACTGTCTATGTTCTAGAGTCAACACAAGGCCACACAGGTCCATAAGGGTGATAACATCAACTACTAAGAATACTAAGGATGCCAGCTAGTATAATTTTATCCAATATATGCTAAATCTAGGGAGTTTAGACCGTAACCTACCTGTCGTCCGACGAAAAATTGCCTGAACAACACGTCCAAGCCCGAATCACTCTGAGGGATCCTGAATGATGATCAAACTATCAAAAACATAAATAATATATTAAAATGAGTCTAACGATACCCATATCACTACAATTGTAGCCGGGTCGAAATTTGGGTCAAAAGCGGGCCCACAATCCTTAACCAAAAATGAAAAAGAGCACGATGACTACTATGATGCCAAGAAGGCATACTCCAAATTTGAGTACAATTGGCCAAGAGAAGGGTGCCAAAACAGCCCGCTCAAGATGGAGATAAAAGATGGAATTTTAAGAATAAAAACCGGAATTTAGGCAAGGATTACTTACCAAAATGATGGAATTTTAAGCCAAGACGGATAACTCTTCAAGCCCACGAACATGCAAGAGCTACGAGGCAGAATCTACCACAAATTCCAAGCTTGGGTATGAGCAACAATGGTGGATTTTCAAGGAAACAAAAAGTTGGGGAAGAAAGCTTACCAAAATTCAAAGAATCACGAATAATCGATGAACAATTGATTTCCCCAAAGCTAAGACTGATATGGAGCAATTTAGTAGAGAGTATAAGTTTTTAGAGTGAGAAAGTTTGAGAGAAAAAGCTGGAAAAATGAAATAACAGAAATATATAGTTACAGGGAACTAGCCAGCGCCAACGACGCCCAGGCAGCGCTATCGCGCTGGCCAGCCGAAACGTGCTTGAGTGCGATCGCGCATGGCCAGCGCCGATGGCGCTGAAGGCCTGGCCTGCAACAATTTTCTGCAACTTTTTGAAAACTCCACGGGGCATTCCGGGCACAATCGGAAACCGATATTCAAAAACCAATAATGTTAATAGAGTGGAAAAGACATTCTGGACTCAACGAAATCGATGAAACATCTGTACGAGGTCATTTTGGAGAAATGTTGACCCAAGTCAACACTAACAAAAAGGAACCCAAAGACTCAAAATGAGTCCGGCTCACCCGAAACCCAAACCAACCACCTTCGCAACCCAAACTCATCATTCCGGAGCTGATGGAATCGTCGAATTTCGAATCTGACACTCCGATCATCGAAAGCCACCCAAAGTTACATTTTCAACTCCAAATGGCCTGAAAATAGGGAAAACCACACAAAACCCACACCGAAAGTTCTCAGGCCTCAACTAAAGGTCCAACTAGACCAAACTCAACGCTCCGGAGCTAACGAAACTATCACAATTCAATTCTGAGCACGTTAGCAAAGAATGTTGACTAAAGTCAATGATATTCTAAGTTAAAGCTCTAAAATAGGAAAAAAGGCAAAACATCCAAACGAACGACCAGGGCACCGAACTACCGGTCCCAGCAGGCCATAAATGACTTGGGACAGCTACAAGAAAGCTCTAACAGTACAATGAATACGTAAACGCGAAGATGACCGGAAGGGTCATCACAACATCCACTACTAAAAAGAACTTTCATTCTCGAAAGTCAAGAAGAAGAGAGTACCTGAAGGCTTGAACAACTGCGGATATTGAGCATGCAACTCACTCTCAGTCTCCTAAGTAGCCTCCTCGATCGGACGATGCCTCCACTGAACCTTCACAATTCAGAATCTCCCTAGATCTCAACCTTCTGATATCTCTAGCCAGAATAATTTTTGGCTCCTCAAAAATGACAACCTCTCATCTAACTGAACTGAATCCCAATGCAACACATGAGACTCATCTGGCATTAACCGGTGCAACATCAAGACATGAAAAACTGGGTGAATAGCTGAAAACATCGGAGGCAAATCTAACATGTAGGCAACACTACCAACCCTTTGTAGAATGTCAAACGGCCCAATAAACCTGGGGCTAAGCTTGCCCCACTGACCAAATCTCATTACGCCCTTCATGGGCGATACTCGAAGGAAAACCAAGTCACCAACATTGAACTCCAAGGCATGAATTCTACGATCAGCGTAGCTCTTTTGCCTACTCTGGGCTGCTCTAAGTCTGTCCTGAATTAAACGGACTCGATCCAAGGAATCTCTAAGCAAATTTGTACTCTATGGTCTGGACTCTAACTTATCAAACCAACTAATCAGCAATCTGCAATGCCTACCATACAAGACCTCGAAAGTGCCATGATGATGCTCGAATGGAAACTATTATTATAAGCAAACTTGGCCAGAGGCACAAACTGATCCCATGAACCTCTAAAATCAAGAACACAAGCCCGAAGCATGTCCTCCAGGACCTGAATGGTCCTCTCGGACTGGCCATCTGTCTGAGGGTGGAAAGCGGTACTAAGTTGAACCTCCGTACCCAAATACCTCTGTATAGCTCTCCAGAACTGAGATGTGAATTGCATGTCGCGATCTGAAATGATAGAAGCTGGGACCCCGTGCAACCGAACAACCTCACAAATGTAAATCTAAGCTAAACTCTCAGCACCGTAGGAAGTCTGAACCGATAAGAAGTGGGCTGACTCAGTCAGCCGATCCATAATCACCTAAATGGAATCAAAACCCCGAAAAGTACGAGGCAAATCGACAACAAAGTCTATAGTAATACCTTCCCATTTTCACTCTGGAATGGGAAGTCGCTGCAATAAGCCACCCAGTCTTATGTGCTCAAACTTCACCTGCTGACAATTCAAGCATCGAGATACAAACTCTGCTACGTCCCGCTTCATATCACACCACCAGTAAAGCTGTCTCAAATCTCTATACATCTTCGCCGCCCTAGGATAAATGAAGTATTTAGATTAATGTGCCTCACAGAGTATCAACTGAATCAAATCACCAACCCTCGGAACATAAAGTCGGTCATCAAATCTCAGAATACCATCAGAACCCAAAGTAGCCCGGCTGGCCTCACCCTGAACCACATGATAACGAAGGTCACACAAACTCTGATCCTCAAACTGTCGGCTCTGAATCTGATCAACTAGAGTAGAACGAACCTCAACACTGGCAAGCACTCTACTAGGATCCGACAAGTCAAGCCTAACCAATTGGTTATCTAAGGAATGGATGTCCAAGGCCAACGGTCACTCAGAAACTACAAGTGAAGTTAGGCTGCCCATACTCACCGCCTTCCAACTCAAGGCATTTGCTACCACGTTTGCCTTGCCCAGATGGTATAGAATAGTGAAATCATAGTCCTGCAGTAGCTCAATACATCTCCTCTGCCTCGAGTTCAGCTCCCGCTGACTCATAATGTATAAAAGACTACAGTGATCGGTGAATATCTCACAGTGGACTCCATATAAGTAGTGCTTCCAGATCTTAAGCGAGAAGACTATCGCCTCCAACTCCAAGTCATGAGTGGGGTAGTTGCACTCGTGAACCTTTAGCTATCTCGATGCATATGCTATCACTCGACCCTGCTTCATCAACACACAACCAAGACCGATCCCTGAAGCATCACAATACACGGAGAAACTCTGACCCTCAAACTGGCAAAGTCAGAACTGGAGCTGAAGTCAATATGGCCTTAAGACTCTGAAAGCTATCCTTGCACTGATCTGACCACTAGAATGGAACATCCTTCCTAGTCAGCATAGTCAAGGGTGCTTCTATGAAGGAAAATCCCTCGATGAACCATCTATAGTACCTAGCTAAACCAACAAAGCTATGAACCTCGGTAGGAGTAGTAGGTCTAGGCCAATCATGAACCGCATAAATCTTACCCGAATCAACCCTAATCCCATCCTTAGACACCACGTGCCCTAGGAATTCAACTGACTCAACCCAAAACTCACACTTTGAGAACTTCACATAAATCCGATGATCTCTCAAAGTCTGAAGTACAGTCCTCAAATGTTGATCATGCTCATCCCTACTCTTTGAGTATATCAGAATGTCATCAATGAAGACTATCATGAACATATCCAAATACGGGCTAAGCACCCTATGCATCAAATCCATAAAGGTTGCGGAGGCATTAATCAACCCAAAATACATCACCAAGAACTCATAGTGGCCATAACGTGTCCTCAATGCTATCTTAGGGATGTCCTCCGCCCTAATCCTCAACTGATGGTAGACGGACCTCAAATCAATCTTTGAAATCACGGCTGAACCCTAGAGCTGATCAAACAAGTCATCAATCCTTGGCATCGGATACCTATTCTTCACTGTCACCTTATTCAACCACCGATAGTCAATACATATCTGCATCGACCCATCCTTTTTTTTCACGAAGAGAACATGAGCACCCCAAGGGGACACACTCGGTCTAATAAATCCCTTAGCTAACAAATCTTGGAGCTGCTCCTTAAGCTCTCTCAACTCAGCAGGAGCCATATGATAGGGAGGAAAAGAAATGGGCCTGGTGCTCAGCTTAGCTCAATGGCAAAATCAACATCCCTCTCAGGTGGAAGGCCTGGCAGGCTGGTAGGAAATACATCTAGGAAGTCTCTAACCATAGGTACAGACTCAGGAGACGAAGGTTCAGCACTAGCATATCGGACATATGCTAGATAAACTAAACACCCATGGGAAATCAACTTCCTAGCTTGAATATAAGAGATGATCCCAGATGGTGCATGGCTAAAAGAACCCTGCCACACAACCAGGGATACACCGGGCACAGCTATGATAACGGTCTTGGCATAACAATCCAAAATCGAACGGTGAGGGGATAACCAGTCCATGCCCAGTATCACATTAAAATCTAACATATCAAGGATCATCAAATCACCCTAGGTCTCTAAATCACCAACAGAAATCACACAGGATCTCACAATCTGATCCACTACTAAAGAATCACCTACTGGGGTCAAAACAGAATTAGGAACAGATAATGGCTCACTAGCCAACCCCAAACAAGGAAGAAAGTAGGAATATGCATATGAACAAGTGGATCCAAGATCAAATAAAGTCATAGCAGACTGACGGCATACAGAAATCATACATGTAATCACAGCATCCGAGGACTCTGCCTCTGGTCTCCTAGGGACCGCATAGAACCGACGACGACCTCCATCTGCCCGGCTGCCATCCCTATCACCTGCTCTTCTATGTGGAGCACCACCCCTAGCCTGACCACCACCCCCTCTAGCCAGAGGCTGAACTACTCGTAAAGGCTCGACCGGCTACCTAGTAGTTGTACCCCTTGAAGACTGACCGCTATAGCCCTGATGAATGCTCTGACCCTGCTCAAACTGGGTACTATCGAAAGTCTAAAGTAAAGCCTGAACTAGTTGGCTGGACTGACCCTAGTGCTGTTCTGGCTGATAACCCCGGCCCCACTGGCCTGAACCTCTACCACCATGCCTGGAACCGTTGTAGCCACCCTAATGTCGGGGCCTCTTATCTCTGGCCCCCTGATCATATCATTGTAAGTCCTCTAGAGTACGGACATAGTCTGCGATAGCCTGAAATGACCGACCATCGGTAACCAATATCTCAGTTCGCTGCCTAATCTCTGGCCTCAAACCCCATACAAATCTGTGAATCTTATTTGCCTTGATAAGAATGATCATAGACCCAAACGGTGCTAGTTGATGAAAACGGGTCTTATACTTTGAGACAGTCGTAGAATCCTGCATAAGCCGAGTAAACTGCTTTCTGCGATGCTCACAGTCACTCTGAGGCAGGAACTTGGCCATAAAGACCTCATAGAACTCAGACCAGGTCAAAAGAGGCAATGTAGAAGATCTACAAGCAACCTGTGCCCTCCACCATAACTTCACTCGACCCTCCAGCTAATAGGTGGTATAACCGACTCTGTGACTCTCCAATAAACCCAGATGTTGCAACATATCCTCACATGTAGTAATAAAATCATGCGGGTCCTGACCCGATATACCAGCAAACCTTGGTGGTGCCAAATTTAAGAACCTACCCAACGCCTTCTACTCCCCATCTGTCATAATTGAGCGAGGAGCAAGAGGTTGTGCAACTGAAGGAATCGGAACAACCTCAGCCCGGGGAGCTGCAGTAGCAGGCTGCATTCCTGAACTCTGAACACCCAGGGCTACCCCATGAGTGGGTGTTTGTGCTACCTCAGAAGGTCTCTCTCTAATCATACCCAAGCTGAACAAGTAAACCCTTAATATTCGATGACTAAGTTGGGGATGAAGCTGGCACAAAAACTGGTGCTTGAATTGGTACTGGAGTTGGTGGTACCTGGGCTACCCCCGAATCCACATGTTGTTGTTCTAGAGCAAACTCTAGCTCATAGTCATACTCGGGCTCTACCTCAACTCTAGCAGCCCTAGCTGGTGCCTCTGCTCTGGGGCATCCACGGCCCCTACCTCTACCCTTGCGACCACCCCGACCCTTAGCTGGAGTCGGAGGTGCAGGGGCAGGAAGCTCTCCTCTGCCAGAAGCTAAAGATCTCGTACGAACTATTTACGGAAGAGTGAAACAGAGTAAGTGAGATTTCCAGAAACTTTCAAGGATACTATGCACGAGATAGAAACAAAAAAAGTCCAATTTTTCCTAAGATGTCACTATAGCCTCCCGAAGATTGAGTACGGACGTCTCCGCCCCAATCCGCAGGACTTTACTAGACAGTGGCTCCTATATCTATGACACTGGTGAACCTAGGGCTCTGATACCAAGCTGTCATGACCTGATTTCTTGGTCATGATGGCACCTATAACCCCCCAGTAGGTGAACCAATCCCCATAGCCCAGAACGGTCAGTAATGGGTAACTATCTAGCAAATAAAGCGGAAAACCATTTGATAAGCGGAAGCAAGGGAACAAGATGAAGAAAATAGATAATAGAAGCAATATATATATATATACAATGCGAAAGCTAAACCAAACCCAAAACCTGGTATCATAGCGTATAAGAGCCATATCTACATAAGGAGTACAAGGGTCCAAAATAATATACACAAAGCTGTCTCCGAGTAGAAATAGAGTACATAATCAAAAGATAACTAAAATCTAAGCTCCGGTCACCAAGAGCTCACCCTCAGTCCAGAATATCACCAAATCAGCACCTCGCACGAGTCTCCATGAGCTAACGGTGATGGCCCATACTAGGATCTGCACCAGAAGATGCAGAGTGTAGTATGAGCACCAAATGTGAAGCATAATTTACCCAGTAGGTATCATAGGCCGACTGGGCACATATAAGATAAAATCATAGTAACAGACAGAATAGAAGCAAGTATTCACAGAAATCAACAAAAAGTACACAGGAACTAGCCTAGAGAGAAGTCAACATAACAACATGCGAGGCTAGAAAGCAGGGTATATACATAATAGGCACAGGTGTAAGTGAGAAATAACGCACCTGGGATCCTTTCAATAATAGTATATACATAATAAGTTTAGAAATGGACGGTATACCGGTAACCTTAAGTACAAAGAAGGGAAAAGAAGAGTAAAGATAGGCATGCTCGAAAACAGGAATCAATAACCTAACTAGTCATACCAATCTCAAATCCAACAAGTAACAACTCAGTCGTATATAATTTTATAAGCATAACCATAATAGGGGGATAACACCATGAATAAGTAACAAGAGACTACCTACAGTCCCCCGGTCGCCCATAAAATCGAGGAACGCAAACAAGTGGGAAAAAAACCCTCCATCCGCCCATACAACTAGAGCGTACACTCAACAAACAGCAAACAAATGTGGAGCCTCAAACAATGAATGATATGATGCATAATAACCTCAGGGTGGGATAGAAACTCTATATATACCTCATCCGATGCCGATCTGGCCCAGCAAGTAGGTTCCATGGAAGGACACTGCTCGTATACCTCTACTCCCCCGTAGACCCTTCCTCTGTCACACGTAGCCCAAAGCCCCTGTCCTGGACGGCAAGGTCCATGGAGGTCCCGGACCCTATACTAAAACTCAGTACCAAAACATGTCCTCAGGAAGCAAGTCCGGGTTCAAAATAGAGACCCAGTCTCGAATATTCATGCCCAGACCCTGTCCAGGACAAAAATAGTGGGAAAAATATCTCAAAAACCCCTCTAAGGGTGCCCGGGTGTAACTGGGTCTAAACAGTAGAAAGTCATCCCAGATGCTCGGTCCGACCAAAGATAAAACCATCCCAATTTAATAAGAAACTCAACTAGCACCTCAGCCCTGTCGAGTCTAGCATTAATAGTAAAACTGGTGATAAAAATCATAATTTGACCTTCTTTTACCCCAAGAAGATTCACAAGTTAAATCAAACCATTTCCAATTTCCATCAAAAATGGAGCCTCGCGGCCATGCAAAGTTTAGAGAAACAATTCCAGTAGGCCCGAAGCCAAAACTATAGTAAAATATAGATAAACCCTCTTTATATGCATGGAAATGAATGATCAACACAAATAGCCACCCAGCAGCTCAAAATTAACCTAGCGGCCCTGCACAGGCTCCAACCGCTCTACAACACAGATAGCCAGCATAATATCATGATAACGATGCTTGGGACTCACGGGCATCGTCGAATAACCCACCGTATATGTTCCAAAGTCAACACAAGGCCACACAGGTCCATAAGGGTGATAACATCAACTACTAAGAATACTACAAACAACGGAGAGAAAAAATGGGGCGAATCACGAAAAAGCAGTAACGGTCTGTGGTACCAACCTAATAACCCAATCCTAGGATGCCAGCTAGTATAATTTTATCCAATATATGCTAAATCTAGGGAGTTTAGACCATAACCTACCTGTCGTCCGACGACAAATTGCCTGAACAACACGTCCAAGCCCGAATCACTCTGAGGGATCCCGAATGATGATCAAACTATCAAAAACATAAATAATATATTAAAATGAGTCTAAAGATACCCATATCACTATAATTGTAGCCAGGTCAAATTTGGGTCAGAAGCGGGCCCACAATCCTAAACAAAAAACGAAAAAGAGCACGATGACCACCATGATGCCAAGAAGGCATACTCCAAATTTGAGTACAATTGGCCAAGAGAAGGGTGCCAAAACAGCCCGCTCAAGATGGAGATAAAAGATGGAATTTTAAGAATAAAAACCGGAATTTAGGCAAGGATTACTTACCAAAATGATGGAATTTTAAGCCAAGACAGATAACTCTTCAAGCCCACGAACATGCAAGAGCTATGAGGCTGAATCTACCACAAATTCCAAGCTTGGGTATGAGCAACAATGGTGGATTTTCAAGGAAACAAAAAGGGAAGAAAGTTGGGGAAGAAAGATTATCAAAAATTGAAGAATCACGAATAATCGATGAACAATTGATTTCCCCAAAGCTAAGACAGATATGGAGCAATTTAGTAGAGAGTATAAGTGTTTTAGAGTGAGAAAGTTTGAGAGAAAAAGATGGAAAAATGAAATAACAGAAATATATAGTTGTAGGGAACTAGCTAGCGCCAATGGTGCCCAGGCAGCGCTATCGCGCTAGCCAGCTGAAATGTGCTTGAGCGCGATCACGCTGGGCCAGCGCCGATGGCGCTGAAGACCTGGCCTTTAACAATTTTTTGCAACTTTTTGAAAACTCCAAGGGGCATTCCAGGCACAATCAAAAACTGATATTCAAAAACCAAGCTAATACAGTGGAAACGACATTCCGGACTCAATAGAATCGATCAAACTTTTGTACGAGGTCATTTCGGAGAAATGTTGACCCGAGTCAACATTAATGAAAAGGAACCCAAAGGCTCGAAATGAGTCTGGCTCACCCAGAACCTAAACCAACCACCTTCCCAACCCAAACTCATCATTTCGGAGATAATGGAATCGTCAGATTTCAAATCTGACACTCCGATCATCGAAAGCCACCCAAAGTTACACTTTCAACTCCAAATGGCCTGAAAACAGAGAAAACCACACAAAACCCACACCGAAAGTTCTTAGGCCTCAACTGAAGGTCCAACTAGACCAAACTCAATGCTTCGGAGCTAACGAAACTGCCAGAATTCGATTCTGAGCATGTTAGCTAAGAATGCTGACTAAAGTCAATGATATTCTAAGTTAAAGCTCTAAAACAGGAAAAAGGGCAAAACAACCAAACGAACAACCAAGGCACCAAACTACCGGTCCCATCAAGCCATAAATGACTTAGGGCCACTACAGTAAAGCTTTAACAGTACAATAAATGCATAAACGCGAAGATGACTGGAAGGGTCATCACAGTATCGGGTTCCGATTATGTCCGAAATGCCCCGTAGAAATTTTGGCATTGTTGGTTGCTGGTGTGGCATCAGGGCACAGCCTGGGGCGTGCTTGCGCACACACGCCTGTGCACCCATGGCCATCCTAGCTCCCATGCCAGCACCTGGCCTCCTGCGCGCCAACTCTCATGGCCAGCGCCCATGGCTAGTGCTCATGCGCCCATGGGCCACCCCTGCGCCTTAGATGGCCACTCTTATAGTTGTTGGCAGCTTATTTTCATCTATTTTCACCATTTTCAAACCTCGATAAATCCTCCAATTTTACTCTAAATTTCACCAAATTTTCACCTGCTTGGCCCCATTGCTTGGAGGAATAGTTGTTGTTGATCTGGGTTTGTTTCTTGGCCTCGTAAATAGGTAAAATCTCTTGTTAATTTTGGTTGTTTTCCATAAATATCATTCTTTAAATCCATGGTTCTTGGGGATGTTTTGACCCCTTTCCCTGGTTTGTTTCTGCTCAAATTTTGAGCATGTTATTTAGGGATTGTGGGGAACACGATGGTGTTTTTCATTTCTGGTTTTGGGTTGCAGGGCTCACGGGCCCATCGGTGACCTGAATTTTGACCCGGCTAAAATATTAGCAATTTGGGTACTGTTAGCTTTATTTTGATGCATAGAATACTATTTTGATAGTGTTTTTCAAATTGGAGCTTCCCGAAGCAGTTTGAGCTTGGACAACATCATTCTCACAGCTAGTCATCAGATGTCAGGTAGGTTATGGCTTTCCCTACCTAGACTCTGCGTATATAGGATATAACTGCATTAATTAGCATCTTTGGGTGGGTTGTTATAAGTTGGTACCCAAGACCTTGTCTGCCTTTTCTGTCTATTTATTTCGTACGTTGATTATAGTATTCATATCAGTATTATATATTACCCTTGTTGTCCTATGTGGCCTTGTATTGACTCTGGAACATAGATGGTGAGTTATTTGGGGAATGTCCATAAGTCCTGGACATAGATATATCCTTCTAGGCTGGTTATGACTGTTGTAGAGCTATTAAGCATGTGCAGGGCCGGTAGGAAATGTTTGTGAGCCATTTTGGGCTACTCTATTGTTTGCGAGCATATAATACATGAAAAGGTTTTCCCTGTATGTTTTACTACTGATTTGGCTTTGAGCCTACTATGATTGATTTTCTAAACTTTGCATTGCCCCAAAGGCCCGTTTTTGGTACTTGACTTGGAAAGGACTTTTAAATTGACTTTTACGAAACCCCTCGGAGTAGAGGGGAGATTATGATGATTTGATTACAAATGTTCATTTTGATACTAGGCTCAGTTGGACCGTAGCCTAGATATTGTTTCCTATGGATTTAGACCCGGATACGAGCCAGGCACCTTGTTTAGAGATTTGATACTTGATTTATATTTTAGACCTAGATACACTCTGGGCACCCTTTTATATGGGTTATTGAGACTTGACCACTGTTTTAGACCCAGATATGCTACAAGTACCCTTGATGAGGGTTATTGATACATGACTACTGATTTATACTTAGATCGAATTCAGGCACGTACTACGAGATCTCAATTATTGGGATATTTGAGTTTCGTGTTTGTATGTGGTCTACGAATAGACCTCCATAGACCCTACTATTCTGGACCAAGTGCTATAGGCCGACGGTGACAAGAGAAAGGGGTGTACAATAGAGTAGAGGTACTCGGGAGGATTCCTTCCATGGATCCTGCCTTTATTGGACCTTTGGGGCACCGAAGGGGGTAATATACAACACTGTGATCATACTTGGTTACAAATTCATCATATCACATCATCATGCATATTTCACTTGGATTCTATCCTTGTTTGTTGTATGTTCAATGTACGCTCCGGTTGTATGGGCGGTCGGAGAGTTTGTTTTCATTTGATTGCGTTCCTTGATTGTATGGGTGGCTGCTAGGACTGTAGGTAGATTATCTTACTCCTGTCATTTTATAGAGCTTGTTATGGCTTTCAATTCTTGGTGGATTCGCGATTGTTAGCCTGTTGAGGCTCTGATTATTGGACTTTGAGTATTAAGGGGCTAGTGAGTCCTATATTATTGAGGCACTACTGAGTGGTCTTTGAACGGATTGTGGGTTCCTGGTTCTATTCTTTGGCATGATTTTGAGTGGTAACTCTTGGTTCTTGTGGCTTAGTTATTCCATATTAGGTTGGTACTTGTGGGGTTGATCTCTGTCTTTGCTTTTTGAAGTTGAATTTTTAATGTGATTTCCTTATGTATGTTGATCCTATCTTGAATATGTTAAAATTCTTTCCTTATTTACCTTTTATTTGAGGTTACCAGTGTACCACCATATTTCTAAACTCTCTTTTTTATACTATTATTGCAAGGATCTCAGGTGCGCTCGTCTTTCTTTCACCTGTGTTTCTGTGATTGTATATCTTTTGTGCTAGCATTGTATACTTATAACTCTTGGTTGTATGTTCTCTGTGCTAGTTCCCTGTGCTTTATCTATTGCTTCGATGACTGCTTTCTTGCTATCTGCTATTTTACTATTTTTATATCTTATATATGCTCAGTCGACCGATGATGCCTACTGGGTACCCGTTGCTTAGCAATTGGTGCTCATACTACACTTCTGCATCTTTCTAATGCAGATATTAGTTAAGCTTTCACCGTTGATCGCATTAAAGACTCTTGTAGGTTTTGGATCTTCAAGACTAGGGTGAGCACCTAACGATCGGGGCTTGACTACATCTCATATGTTGTACTGTTACTCTTGTATATTCAGAGATAGTTGTACTTATAATTTTGTTACTTCTAGCACTTGTACTCTTGTAGAAGCTTTTCTACTATCGATACCAAGTCTTGGGGTCGATGTAGTATCATTTTCGCATTGTCTTATCTTTATATTTTGCTTCCGCTTATTCCTATTCAATGTGCATATTGGTTAGGTAGTAGCCTATTACTAACCATTCCGGTCTATGGGAATTGGTTTGCCTACTGAGGGGTTGTAGGTTCCATCATGACCTGAGAAATTCGGTTGTGACAGATTGGTATCAGAGCCCTAGGTTCACTGGTGTCATGGTATATGATCAAGTGTCTAAGTAGAGTCTCACGAATTGGTACGATGACGTCCGTATCCTATCTGTGGGAGGATACAGGGCACTGTTAGGAAAAGTTTCATCTTCTTGGCTCCTTATCATGCGTTCCTGGCTCTATTGACTTCTTAACTTCAGTTGTTTCATTCCTTCTCTGATGCTTAAGATGAGTTTGACAGCGGTTGGTGTCGAGGCTTCTTTGCCTATTTCTTCAGTACTTCTGTTAGGGTTAAGCTTTTAGTTCCTTAGCAGGGTTGTATATCGATATTAGACTATGAGGTGAGATTTCATGAGATGGTTAGGCGTACTGCTAGGACTATGCCTTCAGAGTTTGATAGGGTTCAGAGCTTCATGGGAGGTTTGATTTCATCACTCCATTTAGCGATCGAGCATTTGGTTACAGTTGGGATGACCTTCCTTCAGGTGGTGGATCATGCTTGGGCTATCGAGGGTTTGTATTGTGAGGCTTATGGGGTAGTCTTAAGAGACATCGTGGCCAGGATAGTTTTCGAGGTTCCCAGACTCGAGGTAGGAATTTCCCCACCAGAGATAGGTTTCATTTCTCCTTATTTACCAGACCAGTTTTTATTGCTCCAAAGGTTCCAGAGGGTGTTGGTACAGGACATATTGAGCAGAGTGGACATGGTACGGGTCATATTCCTTGAGGTTCATATTCAGGTTGTGTAAGTTGTGGTGGCCGGTCAGGTTTAGTGAGATCTTCCCACCCGCATATATTCAGTGAAATTTGCTTTTAGTGTGGTGGGCATGGGCATTTTGTTAGGGATTATCCTATGATTCCACCTTCCAGTCAGCAGGGTCAGAATAAGTTGTCTCCCAGGCCTTTGATGCCACCAGCTAGAGGTGGAGTGTAGGGTACTAGGGGTGGTCCCCAGATGGTTAGAGGTGGTTTTTGTTCCAGTGGTTTAGGTAAAGGTTTTTGTCGGTGTGATGAGTGTGGGCACCTTGCTAGAAATTTCCCTACAATTATGTATCCTAGTCAGACTGGTTATTATGATTACGGGGAGATTGGTCACCTTTATAGAGCTTGTCCCCAGCAAGGGATAGTTGAGCCTTCAGGTTCGACTACTCAGTTTAAAGATAGGCCCCGTCAGTACGATGCCCCTCTTGGTGGGCCCGTGGTAGAGGTTCCAGATATCATTGCTCCTGGTTAGGCTTTTGCTACCTTCGGCTTGTGATAGTCCTGCTCGCATTGCGATTCTATCCCTTCTGTCATTTGCTTATATGCGTACCTGCTACTTGCTTAGTTATTTGACTAATTGAATTGTAGTATCTATGCATTATTTTTGGGTACATTATTCCTTAGTAGTAGATGGGTGAGTTATCCTTGTGAGGTGTTTACCCGGAGTTGTTGCTCGTAGGTAGTTCTTGTTAGTCTCTTTTTTGGTTGGTTTTTCATCCAGCTCCATTGTGACTCTAGACTTGTGTTGAGTCTTTTCTTTTTGAGCGGTCCTAGATGGTTGATGTCTAGGCTATTTTCTAGCATTGCTAGAAGTCCTTGTGTTTGTTTGGTGTTACTTGTGGTCGTGCCAGAGTTTGAGCTTTGGTTAAGTTGAGAGGTATCGGTTATGCTAACGTGCATAGATTAGTTTTGTTTTTTAGGTGATCAAAATCGACCCTCTTTGTTTCGTTGGTTTAGAAGGTTGGCAGGTATATGGTTTGTTCCCATAGTCTCTCTCAATTTTTTGTCCGATTGGGTTATTTTATTATTTTCCTTGGTTCCAGTTGGAATGAATTTCGATCGTAGTTATCTGGTTGAGCCTTTGATTGTGGCATTGTGGTTGAGTTGTATTCATAGCATATTAGGTGAGTCAGGCATCCGGCCCATTCTTCTCATGCCTTATTAAGTTTTGACAATGTAAGTATGGGAGCTAAGGAAATGGCTCCAAATTTGATTTGAGGAGGAGTTTGTAGGGTTCAAAATATGCTAAGGAAGGGTTTTGTTTAGTTGAAGAAGGAGGGAGATGACTCTTTGTTCATGCTTGGGTGTTTTAGTAGTTAACTGAGGTGATGATGGAGGTTTGCTTTGGGTTGTGTGTTGGTGATTTGATTCGGCCGTTTGCAGATTGCAGTGGTTTTTTCTTTAATTGGTTTGAGAATTCAGTAGCAGCTGCGGTTCTGGCAACTTGCATATTCAAGCCTAGTTGGCTTCAGTTTCTAAGGGTTCATTGGTAGCATGTGGGTTTGACAGAGGTGGTGGTTAGTAAATCAGGATTGGGTTTCAAAAAGCATGGGCTAGCAAAATACTCTGGATGGTTCGTGGTTATTTCTTTTTAGTTGTAGCTTCTTGGGTTGGAAGGCATGGAGTACGGATAACTTAGCTTACCCATTTTCCGTTATGGGGTGACAGTTGGCCTTGGACACCTAGTCCTTGACTAACTTTTGAGTTAGGCTGGACATTCTTGATATCAGCAGTGTTCTAAATAGTATGAGGTTCCTTCTACCATGGTTGGGCACACTCAGCGGTGTAAGTTTGAGATTTAGCAGTGGTGTATGCTATATGTGATTAGGTTGTGCGGGTTGAGGTTAGCGAGGCTATTTTGGAGTTTTAATGATACTTAGAGATTGTTAGTCACCATTCGTTGCCGAGAGTTTGAAAAGCTCGATTAGTTGATTCTTCAAGGGTTGTATTTTATGCGGGGTTCTAGTGTTGGTTAGACTCGGCCAGTGTGGACTAGAAGTTTGGTATGTGGTATGCTTCGGTATGGTTGGTTTGTGTGCTTATACGGTAGAGCGGTTGATTTGGGCCAAAGGGATGGGTTGAAGGTATATGCAGAAATTTTATATCTAGATGGCGACTTTGAACCCCATGCACCTCTTTCTTTTGCCTTCGGGTTGTTTTGACTTGATATTCGTGGGATGGTAGACTCCTTCTGAGGTGAGATTGGTAAGGCAATTTAAAATCTGAATGGTGTTCGGGCATTCAGAGTAGAATAGTGTTTCTTAGAGTTGGGAGCTTAGCTAATGACTATGGACTTCGTGGTAGACTTACCACACTACTTGCAGGATCTTAGTTTTGGTTTGGGTCTGTTGGGCAAGTTGCCCTGGTTCATTCTATTCCAATTGATTCAGGCTTGGCATGGTTCAGCGAGGTTTGGTTCGTTCTACAGTTTGGAAGTTTCTCCATCAGCACCGGGTGTTCATATATGCTTTTCCTAACCCTGGTGTGCAAACTTCAGTAGGGTTCAGATGGGTTATTCAGTTGGGTTTAGTTATCGAGTTTGTTGTCAGCAGAGGTATTCGTCCATTGGTTGGTGGTCAGTTGGGGTAAAACTACTATAGTTTTTGAGTATATGCTTTGGGTTAGTGTTTTAGATGTCAAAGGATAGTAGACTATAAAAATGGCATAGAAAGAATTTGAGCAAAAATGGTAGATTCATTCGTGGTGGAGTATAAGTGGGAACTATAGATCCCCAGTGTGTCAGTTTATGCTTCGAGGATGGGATGAGTTTTTGACTTCTATGCGACTTCCTGTTGGCGGTGCAAAGGGTTTCAGTTAAGAATAAGAGGGTTTTGCGAATCACCGGGTTCATGAGTTAGAGTTTTGGGTTGATGGATTTTCTGGTAAACCTGGTTGTGGTTTCAAATATTTGACTTCTGTATGTTGGTTCCCTTGCTTTTGTGGTCTCGGTGTTATGTTGGTGCCTTCCGGTAGAGAATCTCGAGGTTCAATTTGGGTTGGCAGACCCTTGGAGTTTTGGAGTTTTGGAGTTTTAGTTCGGAACCTAGCTTGGCTAGTATGAAGTTTAGGCCTGGTTGCCTTTCGTGGTTTCATCCCGTTGGGTATTGTCTAGTCGAGGAGGCTACCCGAGTTGTCCGAGAGAGTAGTGCGGGCTTCGTATTGTTGTTCTTCAATCTCTAGTCTGTCCTTCTTTCCTGACTTTCGGGGATGAAAGTCTTTTTAGTGGTGGATGATGTAATGACCCTTTTAGTCATTTACGCATTTTCACCATTCTTGTACCATTAGAGCTTGCTTGTAGCGGCCCCAAGTCATTTATGGCTTGCTAGGACCAGTAGTTTGGTACCCGAGCCATTTTCTTGGTCTTTTTGGTTGTTCCTTGTTTTGGAGCTTAAAGTTTTTGAAATCGTTGATTTCAGTTGACATTCTTGGTGAACGTGCTCGAAATCAAATTCTAATAGTTTTTTAGCTCTAGAGTGTTGACTTTGGTCTAGTGAGACCTTTGTTCAGTATTCAGGAGCTTTTCAGCTTGGAATTCTCTTTCGTTCTGTGTTTTCAAGCGAGTTGGGCTTGCTTGGTTGACTTTGGTCAACATTTGAAGAAGACGGCCTCGGATGGAAATTTCATAAGCACTGTTAGCTCCAGACCATTGATTTTAGGCTAGAGGGACCATTGGTTCGAGTCCCGAGGCTTCCGGACATGATTTTGAACATTAGATTCTATTTTTGAAAAGTTGGCCTAAGGTTGATTTTGGGCACGAGGCCCATTTTTCATTATATCGACCTCTGATGGAAGTTTCATCGATTCCTTTGAGTCCGAAACATTGTTTCCACTCAAATAGCACTATTCATTTTTGATTATCAGGTTTCGATTGTGTTCGGAATGCCCCGTAGAAATTTTGGCATTATTGGTTGCTGGTGTGGCGCCAGGGTGCCGCCTGGGCCATGCCTGCGCGCCCATGGCCTCCCCTGCTCCCATGCCAGCGCCTTGCCTCCAGCGCGCCAGTGCCCATGTCCAGCGCCCCTGCGCTCGCGCACCAGCGCCCGTGGGTTGCCCCTGCGCCTCAGCTGGCCACTCTTATAGCTGTTGGCAGCTCATTTTCAGCCCTTTTCACCATTTTCAAACCTCGATAAATCCTCCATTTTTACTCCAAATTTTCACCTACTCGTCCCCATTACTTGGAGTAATAATTGTTGCTGATCTGGGCTCATTTCTTGGCCTCGTAAATAGGTAAAATCTCTTGTTAATTTTGGTTGTTTTCCATAAATATCATTCTTCAAATCCATGATTCTTGGGGCTGTTTTGACCCCTTCCCCTAGTCCATTTCTGCTCAAATTTTGATCATGTGCTCCAAGGATTGTGGAGAACACGATGGTAGTTTTCATTTCTGGTTTCGAGTTGCAAAGCCCACAGGCCCACCGGTGACCCGAATTTTGACCCAACTAAAATATTAGCAATATGGGTATCGTTAGCTTCATTTTGACGCGTAGAATATTGTTTAGATAGTGTTTTTCAAATTGGAGCTTTTTGTAGTAGTTCAATCTTGGTAAACGCCATTCCGCAACTAGTCATCGGATGACAAGTAGGTTACGGCTTTTCCTACCTAGACTCTACGTATATAGGCTATAACTGCATTAATTAGCATCCTTGGGTGGGTTGTTATAGGTTGGTACCCCAGACCTTGTCCGCCTTTTCTGTCCGTTTATTTCGTATGTTGATTGTAGTATTCGTATCAATATTGTATATTACCTTTGTGGTCCTATGTGGCCTTGTATTGACTCTGGAACATAGATGGTGGGTTATTTGGGGAATGTCTGTGAGTCCCGAAGATAGAGATATCCTTCTAGGCTGGTTCTAACTGTTGTAGAGCTGTTGAGCCTGTGCAGGGCTGGTAGGAAATGTTTGTGAGCCATTTTAGGCTACTCTATTGTTGGCGAGCATATCATACATGAAAAGGTTTTCCCTATATTTTTTACTACTAATTTGGCTTCGGGACTACTATGATTGATTTTCTAAACTTTGCATGGCCCCGCGGGACCATTTTTGGTACATGACTTGGAAAGGACTTTTAAATTGACTTTGACGAAACCTCTCAGAGTAGAAGGGAGATACGATGATTTGATTACTGATCTTTATTTTGATACTAGGCTCGGTTGGACCATAGCACTAGACATTGTTTCCTACTGATTTAGACCCGAATATGAGTCAGGCACCCTGTTTAGGGATTTTGATACTTGATTTCTCTTTTAGACCAGATACACTCCAGGAAAGGTTATAAGGATTATTGAGACTTGACTACTATTTTAGACCCGGATACGCTCCGGGCACCCTTGATGAGGGTTATTGATACATGACTACTGATTTAGACTCAGATCGAATCCAAGCACGTACTATGAGATACCAATTGTTGGGATATTTGAGTTTCGTGTTTGTATGTTGTCTACGAGTAGACCTCCATTGACCATACTATTCCAGTCCAAGTGTTACAAGTCGACGGTGACTGGAGAGAGGGGTGTACGGTGGAGCAGAGGTACTCAGGAGAATTCCTTCCATAGATCCCGCCTTTGTTGGACCTTTGGGGCACCAGAGGGGGTAATATACAACACTACGATCACACTTGGTTACAGATTCATCATATCACATCATCATGCATATTTCACTCGGATTCCACCCTTGTTTTTTGTGTGTTTAGTGTACGCTTTGGTTGTATGGGCAGCCGGAGGGTTTGTTTTCACTTGATTATGTTCCTCGGTTGTATGGGCGGCCGTTGGGACTGTAGGTAGATTATCTTACTCCTGTCATTTTATAGAGCTTGTTACGGCTTTCAGTTCTTGGTGGATTAGCGATTGTTAGCTTGTTGAGGCTCTGATTATTGGACTTTGAGTATTAAGGGGATAGTGAGTCCTATATTATTGAGGCATTACTGAGTGGTCTTTAAGCGGATTGTGGGTTCCTGGTTCTGTTCTTTAGCATGATTTTGAGTGGTAACTCTTGGTTCTTGTGGCTTAGTTATTCCATCTTAGGTTGGTACTTGTGGGGTTGATCTCCGTCTTTGCTTCTTAAAGTTCAATTTGTAATGTGATTTCCTTATGTATGTTGATCCTATCTTGAGTATGTTAAACTGCTTTCCTTATTTCCCATTTATTTGAGGTTACCGGTATACCGCCATATCTCTAAACTCTCTCCTTCTTATACTATTGTTGCAAGGATTCGACGTGCGTTCTTCTTTCTTTCACATGTGTTTCTGTGATTGTATATCTTTTGTGCTAGCATTGTATACTTATAACTCTTGGTTGTCTATTCTCTGTGCTAGTTCCTTGTGCTTTCTTTATTGCTTCGGTGACTGCTATCTGCTATTTACTGTTTTTATATCTTATATGTGCTCAGTCGGTCAATGATGCCTACTGGGTACCCGTTGCTCAGCAATTGGTGCTCATACTATACTTTCTGGTACAGATATTAGTTGAGCTTTCATCGTTAATCACATTGGAGACTCGTGCAGCTTTTGAATCTTCGAGACTAGGGTGAGCACCTATTATATTGTTACTCTTGTATATTCGGAGACAGTTGTAGTTATAATTTTGTTACTTCTAGCACTTGTACTCTAGTAGAAGCTTATGTACTATCGATACCAAGTCTTGGGGTTGGTGTAGTATCATTTGTATATATTTTGGGTTATTGCTTCTGCGTTGTCTTATCTTTATATTCTGCTTTCGCTTAGTCCTATTCATTGTGCGTATTGGTTAGGTAGTAGCCCATTACTAAACATTCTGGGCTACGGGAATTGGTTCGCCTACTGGGAGATTGTAGGTGCCATCATGACCTGAGAAATCGGTTCGTGACAATAATATACATAAGATGCCATGTAAGATGCTATATTTCCACGTAGAACGCACATGTCTATTTGTTCAACTTTATACAAGTTTAAGTGCCTACTTGTGCACATTCAAAGTTGAAGGGCATAGATGCAAGTTGCCGCCAAGTTAAAGGGCACATTTGTGTATTATGCCTTTATTTTACTTGTTCATTTAACAATCAAGAGAGTTTTTTTTTTCTATACTATCTTTAGTATTAAATAACTATATAAAGTAGTAATAATTAAATTTAGAGTTTCAAAATATCATTAATAAAATTAATTTAATAAAATACACCTCTAATTAATTTTTTTTAAAATAGTGTGCTAGACAGCCAGGTCAATCTGAGCTAAGTAAATATATAACGGAGGGATTAATATGGCACACCTTCTTTCTATGTTTTAATCAAGGATATTAAGTAGGCATTTGGATATGGAAAATTTTTGCTTTTTTTGGAGTTGAGTTTTGAAAAAGGTGTTTGGCCATAAAATTTTGAAAAAATTCAAAACTCAACTTGAAGTTGAATTCCAAAATTTGAAGAACAAGTAAAACTTGTTTCCACTCCCGATTGTGTCACAAAAATTAAAAAATAACTCCAATTTATATTCATGATCAAACACAACTCCAACTCCATCTCCAAATCCAATTCCTACTTCAACTACAATTCCAAATCCAACTCTAATTTAATATTTGGTTTTCATAGCCAATTGGAGCCTAAAATTAGACTAAAAATTTTCAGAACCCACGGGTAAAATCTATCTCTCTTTTGGTCTTTTCCCCCTCTTTTTTCAGTGGGCATAATTCCCTCCCCAACTCGCGAAATCCCCTATTTTTCAGAGGGCACAATTCCCTCTCTTTATCATATTCTCTTTTGAGTAAATGGGCGCAATCCGAATAACAAAGGTTTCTACTTTGTTATGCTCTTTCTTACTTTCCATTGTCTTATATCCTCTTTGTTTACTTTCCTATGTAGATTTCATACATGAAATTATTTAAAATATGCATTGATTACAAATACTACCTTTCTATACTTGATGTTGTTTGAGAAATGGGTATGTGCTTTTGAAAAGAAGGATTTATTTTTTTGTTGTTTTTTACTATACCATGATTTTGATTCATGCATTTAGAATTCTCCCATTAATCTGATCTAGCATTAGTATATGCCACATAAACTTGTAGTTTTAGTGACGACAAAACTAGACGCTATAAGAATGATCATTATCTGTAGTCAACCTTATAGAGACATCACTAATAAGCGTCACTATAGCTTAAATTTTCTACTTCCGGTGAAAAATCAAAACTTTTGCTGAAAAAGTTTTAATGTTGTAATGACCCTCCAGGTCATTTTCTTTTTTTTGTCCTTTTTCTGCATTTTGAGCTTTCCTTCAGCGGCTACAGGTCATTTATGACTTACCGGGACCGACGGTTTGGTGCCCGAGCCATTCGTTAGGTTGTTATGACCATTCCCTGTTTTTGCTCTCAAAGTTGGTAAATCTTTGACTTCGGCCAACTTTCTTGGTTAACGCACTCAAAATTGAATTCTAACAGTTCCATTGGCTCCAAAACAGGGATTTTGGTCTAGTGGAACCATTGGTCTGGGTCTGAGTGCTTTTAGTCTGGTTTTGTGTGGCCTTGTGTGTTTTGAAGTTAGTTTGGCTGGTAGGGTTGACTTTGGTCAACATTTGGAGAAGACGGCCTTGAATGGAAATTCCATCAACGTTGTTAGCTCCGGAATGTTGACTTTGGGCTAGAGGGACCTTTGGTTTAGGTCCCGAGGTTTCCGGGCTTATTTTTAGGTTTTGAGTTTTGGTATAGTTTTGGGCGTGGGGCCCACTTTTCATTAAAACGATCTCCATTGGGAGTTTTGTCGATTCTATTGAGTCCAAAATGCCGTTTCTGGTAGGGTAATATGGTTGGTTTGTGTTCATGGGGTTCCGGATGATTTCCGAGGGTCCGTCATAAGATTTTTGGACTTGGAGAAATTGTTGGTTGCTGCATTAAGTTGCAGACCCTTTTGCTCTTCGCGATCACGAGGATCCCATCGCGTTTACAATGGTCTGGTTTCTTGACTATCGCATTCGTGAAGGGTGTTTTTCGCGTTCGTGATGTAGCCGGCTGGGAACCGGCTTGGCTTCCTCTTCGCTAACGCGGCATGTACCATCGCGATCACGATGGTTGGGCCAGCTGTTCTCCGCAAATGCGTGGGTCCTGTCGCGATCACGATGAAGGACCCCTGGCAACTATTTAAAGTCTCAACTTCGTTTTCTCCTTTTAAATTCTGAAAAACTCCATTGTTCAAGCTCCCAAGCTCCAATTTTCCAGCTCCTTGCTCCAGTGTCCTGCAACCGGTAAGTTCCCTCGTCACCCCTTTCCTCCTTCCGTGGTAATTTTTGTATTTCACCTGCTAATTTCCCTAGTTGTTAAATTTTGAAATTGGGGTGATCCCTGTAGAATTTAATCTTTTGGGGACAACATGTTCTTAAATTCGTGCAACTCATCTCCGTGATGTGTTTCTCTTATCGAGGTTGGTTTCCGCCTTTAGATTCCTAGCTTTTCCGTTGTAATTCCATGAATTAGTAGCACTTCGGGGATGTTTTGGGCCCCGAAATGAACTCCGTTCGTGCCCAAACATTTGGCGTGGGTTCTGTAACCCACCGCGAGTATAATTGTGAATTTTATTTTCTGTTTCATTGCACAGGCCCCAAGGGTCATTTTTCTGACCCAATTTCTAGCTCGTTTTTATTTATAGCAATACAGGTGGCATTCTTCTCGTCATGACACCTAGTTTATGCTCTTGATAGCGTGGCAGCTTGATGAGGCTATTTGGAAGGGGAAGGCACACGAGTTATGGTTCGTGCTTGTAGTTCGGCCTCGAGGTAGGTTACCGTTTACCTTTTAGACTGAGTTTAGTTAGATAATATATATTTGTATGTCACTGGAATGCTAGGTTGGATTTTAGATAGACTTTAGGCTTAAATCCTATTTATCATGTTAATTGGCCATTTCGGGTTTTTAGCCTAGAACTGTATGTTATCCTTAGCCTAGGAGCTTGCTTCTTCTGTGTGACTAGTATAGTGTTTTCCTGTTGGTTTCCGCTTTACCGCTTTATTCAATCGTTGTGTATAACTGTGGGCCTGAGGCAATGGCTAGAATTTGGACGAAGTTTCAGGTTAGTTCTCTTGGTTTGGAGGGTATTCTTGCCCTGTTTGATCTGATGGTGTGGTTTTTCCTCTTTTTGTGAACATTCATACTCATCTCGCATGGCATATCATTGGTACATAATTTTTCAAAGGTTTTTGGTTTGAAAGGAGGCTCTACTACTATTGTGATGATTTTTTGGACTAAATCGAGCTATTTTGAGTATCACCTTGATTTTTAGAAGGAAAAATGAGGAAATACTATTTTCTGCATATGTATATATTTATAGTCCGATGCGATATTCTGGACCCCCGATGCGTTATTTTGGGTATTTTACTATTTCATGTATATATATATATATGCATAGTCTGATGCGGTATTTCGGGCGCCCGATGCGGTATTCCAGGTTTATATTATATTGCATTCATACATACATCGTCGTGCACCGCATTGCATTTGCTTTGACACGTGGATTGACTCTGGTTGGCTTGATGTTATTTTTCCATCCCTTTCTTTTTGGTTTATTGGCATGTGTCCAGCGTTATAACTGATTTAGGTGCATCCCTGTATAGTTAGCTGCTTTCCTACAATCTATTTATATATACTATCTTTCTGCGCTCGGTCGGCCTATGATACCTACTGAGTACCCATTGGCTTGGTACTCATACTACACTCTGCATCTCTTTTTCTGATGCAGCACCTAGTATGAGCCACCCTCGGTGATCTCCTGTCGTTCGAGGCCCATTGTTGTTCGGATCGCGGTAAGCTCCCAGCGCTTTTGGAAACTTTACATGCTTTCCTTCTTGTACATCCTGTCTATATTTTGTATTTTGGATAGACAGGGGTTATTGTATAGCTACTCCATACTTTAGTCGCTCTTGTACTAGTGACACCAGGTCTGGGTTGGTTCTCGAGTCTATTTTGTCTCGTTGGTCACTTTAGGGCCTTCTTATTTATATTTTATATGATGGTATGTATGTATGCTACTAGCCCTGTCTTTTCGTTTATGTCTTCCGCTTTTCTTTAGTTTGATTATTATTTATTGTCTTCCGCTTATTTAGGTTAGACTTGTCTACTGAAGGGTTATGTAGACGCCATCATGGCCTGATTTCGGATCGTGACAGAGTGGTATCAGAGCTCTAGTGTCACGCCTCAAATTCCATTTAGACAGAAAGGCACTCGATGCCCTAAAGGCCCGAGAGAACCAACTTATAACCTGTGATTTATCATGCATATAACTATGACAATTAAGAAGCTTTGGCTATAATAAGCTACCTGAATAACAAGACCAACATAGATAGGCCCAAAACTCATGTACACGATCTGGCCATTGAGGCCACAATTCTTAAGAGCAAAGACATAACTAAGCTTTACTTTAACATTGGTCTACAAAGCCTCTACAAGATAGACAAACTTAGTTTAGGTCGGGACAGGGCCCCGCCTTACCCTTAACTATACAATACCAAAAATATATACCAAAGACTCGGTAAAGCCCCGAATCAACCTTGAGCTCACCAACAACAGTCGAGTGTCTTGTGCTCCTACTGGGGAGGTCTACTAGCCAGAGTACATGTGCCTGCGGCATGTAACCCAGCGTCCCCCATGAGGGACGTCAGTATGAGAGAATGTACTGAATATGTAAGGCATAAAGTAAACCACATGTAAACAAGAGCTCAAATAGAATCAGGTATCAGTGCATAAACGTGTAAATAAGAACATAAGATCACATTTGCTTACACTTGTGAAATCATGTATATTACATTCTTTTGGTTACTCTACTCTACTTTATAATCATTGTAAGGCATGTGATACACGTGACCAACTGATCAGTGGTAGAAGAGGAGTCCCATGCTAGGAAATATAACCCCTGGGATGCTGCCCTCATAAATATACAAATTGGGATCGACCCATGCTAGGCATTCGCCCCTAGGCTGCCACCCATAAGTACACAAATAGGGATCTACCCATGCTAGGCTTTCACCCCTGGGCTACCACCCACACATATACAGATTACTTCATTTAGTTTCTTTAATCTTTGAGATTGTTACTTTGGTGGTTGTAATCTTTATTGAGCTCAAAACTATGGACCAGTAGTAGAAGACATGTGAATATGCACTTAAGGCAGTAATAATGATATAAGGAGCAAACGTAACATCAACGTAATGTTTAGGAGCTTATATGACACAATGAACCTCATTTGGCTTAGAGAATAACTCACAAAGCTTGTTGTTGAAAGTACCTTTACTAGGAAAAGCACTTAGGAAACTCACTTTGTTGGTAACAACACAAATATAAGAATTCATGCCAAGGAATATGAAACTGAAAAACCTTACATACCTTGTTGTGTAACTCGGATATTACAACAAATTAAGCTTCCCCCTTTCAGATTATTTATCTACAATGAAATACGTGGCAAAACTAATATTAGTAGCTAGTTAACCAATTTGGGCTACTTGATCTCACTAAATCAGTAACTGGGAAGTAAGCTCGTAATTGATCAAACCAATAGTGCTTATTTCACCTCTTCTCCTCTAAACATATCTATATACTGTACGACCTTCTCATAAGGTCCCTTGAAACTCTTCCGACTTCACAACATATACCAAACAACATACAAAGGTGTACAGGCAGCAAGTTAACATAACACCCAATTAGGTGGTGTATTACCACACCCTCCTTCCATACTTCAATACAACTTCACACACCCTTTTACAAGTTCAACCAAGTTGTCCCAAATATATACACATAAAACCGCTCCTAAAATAGTCCCAAACATCCTTTAATATAATAAGAAAGTATTTTAACTCAAGGATTCCAATCACTACCCCATGGTTCTTAACACAAACACATACAGAATTCTCCATCAAACTTGTATATAAAAAGGGGCAAAAAATAGGCAATAACTTTACCTCAAATTCTGAAAATCTGTTCTCCTAACTTGTACTTCTTCAAGATCTTGAACTCCCCTTCAACTTAGCTTGAAAAGAAGGAGATTACTTAAGAACCCTAATGGTATTTTATGGCTGCTATGTGAAGCTAAGAGAGAGAGAAAGAAAGAACTTCTAAAATCTGATTTTTTTTCCCAAGTTTAAATGAGTGAAATGAGCTGGTCTTAACCCCTTTAAAGGGGGACTGCTTTGGCAGACTTTCCTTGCTCATTTTGAGCCACAAAATGTCAAGAAGGTGATACACCTACTTGGCCATTTAACATGGGCTTTGTTGGACTTAACCTTATTGGGACTTGGCTGCCAATTCTTCCCCTTTCTTTCACTTCTTTGGGCCAGAATTTATTCAAGTGGGTGATGGGTGTACTTGGCCCTCTAAGCTAGTCAAAATAGTCTTAGTAGGTGATGTACCTACTTAGTTCTTTAGGCTGTTCAATAATTCAAAGTAGGTGATGCACCTACTTGTCACCTACTAGCTTAGTTAAGTCAAGCAAGCAACTCACTTATTTTATTCCATTTTCTAATTTCTAATCCCTTTTTCTTTAACTTAACACTTCACCCTAAATATTAAGCTCAAATACAACCTTACCATCTCGAGTTTAAATACTTTTGTTGAGGTTAACTTGGTCCTTTACATGCTGAACTGAATGGGGCATTACAGCACCTCCCAATACAAATTAAACTATCACTGCTCATATAAGAAACTTGGTCCCTCACCTATACGACAAGCCTATGTCAAGTGATATATGAATAGGACTAGTATATGAGGAATACGAGATGTTACATCTAGGTTCACCGGTCTCTCCAGTACAAGAGCAAGGTAGACGTCTAGTAGAGTCTCGTGGATCGGTGTGATAACGTCCGTATCCAATCTATGAGAGGCTATAGGACATTCCCTAGGAAACAGTTCATTTTGTTTGATTCGTTATCGTGCTTACTTAATTTTTTCAACTTCTAAGTATCTTTGTTTCACTCCTTTTCAGATGGTTCAGATGAAATCTTCCGCAAGTGAGGATGAGGCCCCTGCCCTTGCAGTTAGATCCCCAGCTAGGGGATGGGGTAGAGGTCAACCCAGAGGTCGAGGTAGGGCACAGGCTATGGCACTAGCCCGAGCTTGGGCTAGAGTACCATCACCAAAGCCTGAGGTTAGAGTGGATGAGGTTCAGTATGAGCTGGAGCATGTGGGGACAGCCCAATATCTGGCAGGTTTTATGGCTACTCCAGTATTGTAGGATACCTTGGTTTGATTGTTGGGGTTTCTTGAGGGTATGACTCCACCAACAGCTTCGCCGAGCACTCCGATTGGTTCTTAGGTTTGAGGTGAGGGTCAGACTTCAACCCAAGCAGTCGCACAAGGTTCAGGAGCATAGCTTTCTCCTGCAGCTCCCAGATTGGAGGTACTACCAGTTCCTGCAGTTGCTCCACCTACTCCCGCCGTACCGGTTATGTATTCTGAGGAGTAAAATATGTTGGGTAGGTTCTTGAGATTGGGTCCTTCGAGGTTTTTGGGTGCTGGTACGGAAGATGCACACGAGTTTCTGACTAGCTGCTAGGAGAGGTTACATATTTTGGGGTTAGTTGAGTCTCATGGAGCAGATTACACCGCATTTCAGCTGTATGGTCCATCAAAATAGTGGTGGAGTCATATGTTGCTTGCAGACCAGCTGGGTCACCTCCGCTTACTTAGGATCAGTTCTCTGCAGCTTTTTTGGAGAAGTATGTACTACGTAGCATGAGGGAGCGTGTGATGGATCAGTTTGCTGAGTTGGAGTAGGGCTCCATGACTGTTTCTAAGTACGAGGTTCAGTTCCATCAGTTGTCCAGACATGCCACTATGATTGTGTCTACCGAGCACAAGAGGTTACGCTATTTTGTTTGAGGTCTAACTCTGTATTTTTGCTTTTCTACAAAGGGTATGGTAGCATCAAGTTAGTCATTTCTGGATGTAGTAGATCATGCCCTCACTATTGAGGGCGTTCTTCACAAGGCCCAAGGGGGCACCAATAAGAGGCCCCGCCATCAGGGGAGTTTTAGCGGTTCACAGGGTCGTGGTAGGGGCTACTATGGTAGAGGTCAGCATCACTAGTGTTTTCAGTCGAGCTAGCCTATTCAGGCGGCATTACAGACTGGTGAGGGTCATAGTAGCCAGAGTCTCGTTCCTGCTCCCTGAGGTGGTCATTCAGGGACTACAGGCCATGGTGGTCATTCTGATTCAGTCAGGTCTTCACAGCGGAGTACATTTGGTCGGGCATTTTATGAGTGTGGCGAGATAGGCCATTTGCTAGAGAGTGCCCGTTGGTGAAGCATCCTAGGCGACAGGATCAGTTGGTTCAGGCCTCTAGGTCTCCAACACCTCCAGCTAGAGGCGGTTCACAGGGTAGTAGGGGTGGTCCCCAGGGTACTAGAGGTGGTCCTCAGTCCTGTAGGTCAGATGCTTATGGTGGTCGGGGCCACATGTATATGGTTCTGGGCCAAACAGAGGCTGAGGCTTCAAATGTTGTGATCACAGGTACTATCTCTATTTGTCATCAGTCTGCTTCTGCTTTGTTTGATCTGGAGTCTACATTCTCGTATGTATCTGCTTATTATGCTACTTGTCTGGGGTCTGCTTGTGATTCCTTGCCTATGCCTTTGAATGTATCTACCCCAGTAGGTGATTCTTTAGTAGTGGATCAGGTGTATCGGGCTTGTGTGGTGACTATATTTGGGTATGACACATGGGTAGACTTGGTTGTCCTGGATATGGTTGATTTTGATATGATCTTGGGCATAGATTGGTTATCTCCTTATCATGCGGTCTTGGATTATTTCGCCAAGTCTGTTATTCTTCAGATGCCTGGTATCCCTCCTATCATATGGAAGGGGGCCGATAGCCACATGCCGAGGGGAGTTATATCCTTTCTGAGGGCCCAGCGGCTGGTTAGGAAGGTGTGCTTAGCTTATCTTGCCTACGTCTGTGATACTAGTGCCATCACACCTCCTCTTGAGTCTGTTCCTGTGGTTTGCGAGTATTTGGATGTGTTTCATTCCGATCTTCTGGGTCTTCCTCCTGATCGTGACATTAATTTTGGTATCGATGTAGAGCCAGGCACCAAGCCCATTTCTATTCCACCATATCGGATTGCACCTGCTGAGTTGAGGGAGCTTAAGGATCAGCTCCAGGATCTGTTGAGTAGAGGGTTCATCCGGCCTAGTGTATCTCCGTGGGGTGTGCCAGTTCTATTTGTGAAGAAGAAGGACGGGTCTATGGGTATGTGTATCGACTACAGGCAGTTGAATAAGGTGACAGTTAAGAACAGATATCCGATGCCGCATATTAATGACTTGTTTGACCAGCTACAGGGTGCAGCGGTGTTCTCTAAGATAGATTTGAGGTCCGGTTATCACCAGTTGAGGATTAGGACTGAGGACATACAAAAGACTGTATTTAGGACTCGATACGGCCATTATGAGGTCCTAGTCATGTCTTTTGGGTTGACTAATGCCCCAGCAACATTTATAGAGTTGATGAACCATGTGTTCACTGCCTACTTGGATTCATTCGTGATTGTGTTCATTGATGACATTCTGATTTATTCGAGGAGTAGAGAGGAGCATGAACAGCATCTTTGATTGGTACTTCAGACCTTGCGAGACCATCAGTTGTATGCCAAATTCACTATGTGTGAGTTTTGGCTTGAGTTTGTGGCATTCTTGGGGCACGTGGTGTCCAAGGATGGGATTATGGTAGATCTGGTGAAGATTGCAGCAGTTTGTAATTGGGCTAGGCCTACTTCTCCTAGCGAGGTTCTCAGTTTCATCGGGTTAGCAGATTATTACAGATGGTTTGTGGAGGGATTTTCTTTGATAGCAGCTTCATTGACTAGATTGACTCAGAAGAATGTTCCCTTCCAGTGGTCAGATGAGTGTGAGGCGAGCTTTCTGAAGCTCAAGGCCTTGTTGACTTCATATCCGATTCTTACTCTTACGGTCGAGGGTTAGGGTTTCACCGTATATTGTGATGTTTCATATATTGGTTTGGGTTGTGTGTTGATGCAGCAAGGCTGGGTTATTGTATATGCTTCCAGACAGTTGAAGGTTCACGAGAGGAACTACCCCACACATGACTTGGAGTTAGCAGCGGTAGTCTTCGCGTTGAAGATGTGGAGGCATTATCTTTATGGCGTGCACTGTGAGATCTTCACTGACCATCGTAGTCTTCAGTACATCTTCATCCAGAAGGATCTAAATTTGAGGTAGCGTAGGTGGTTGGAGCTACTGAAGGACTATGACATTTCTATTCTCTATCATCCGGGCAAGGGAAACGTAGTAGCGGATGCCTTGAGCCAAAAGGCGATGAGTATGGGTTGCTTGGCTTTCTTAGCTACGGAGGAGCGACCTTTAGCTTAGTACATCCAGTCCTTGGCTAATATATTGGTTCGACTTGACATTTTGGAGCCGGGCCATATTCTTGCTTATGTTGAGGCTAGGTCTTCCTTGTTGGAGAAGATTCGGGCACAGCAGTTTGATGATGTGAGATTGAGGATCATTCATGATAAGGTGTTGAGTAGTGAGGCTAGGAAGGCGACTTTAGATTCAGAGGGTGTTCTGAGGATCGAGGGTCGTATCTGCATTCCTAGAGTTGGTGACTTGGTCAGATTGATATTGGAGGAGGCTCATTGTTCTAGCTATTCCATTCATCCCGGGGCAACTAAGATGTATCGTGACTTGAGGCAGCACTACTGGTGGTTTGGGATGAAGAGGGATATTTCAGCTTTTGTATGCAGGTGCTTGAACTGTCAGCAGGTGAAGTTCGAGCACCAGAGGCCAGGTGGTTAATCACAGTGGCTACCCATCCCGGAGTGGAAATGGGAGCGTATATCCATGGATTTTGTAGTCGGATTTCCACATACTTTGTGGAGATTTGATGCTATTTAGGTTATCAGGGATAGGTTGAAAAAGTCTACCCACTTTCTGCCGGTTCAGACTTCCTACAGTTCTCAGAGGTTGGCCCAGGTCTATATTCGAGAGATTGTCCGTTTGCACAGGGTGCCAGTTTCTATCATTTATGATCGAGGTACTTAGCTCACTTCACACTTTTGGCAGTCTATTCAGAGAGAGTTGGGCATGAGAATTGAGCTTAGCACCATTTTTCATCCACAGATAGACGGTCAGTCAAACCATATTATTCAGGTTCTGGAGGATATGTTGTGGTCCTGCGTTATTGATTTTGGGGGTCAGTGGGACCAGTGTTTAGCCTTAGCAGAGTTTGCATATAATAATAGTTACCATTCCAGCATTCAAATGGCTCCATTCGAGGCATTGTATGGTAGACGGTGCAGATCTCCGGTGGGTTGGTTTGATGCCTTCGAGGTTAGGCCGTGGGGTACCGATTTGCTTCGTGATTCTATAGATAGGGTTCGGGTTATTCAGCAGAGACTTCCTACTGCCCAGAGTAGGTAGAAGAGTTATGCTGACTGGAGAGTTCGATATCTTGAGTTTATGGTTGGTGACAGTGTGTTCCTTCGGGGATTGCCCATGAAGGGCGTGATGCGGTTCGGAAGGAAAGGTAAGCTCAATACGAGGTTCATTGGTCTATTTGAGATCCTTCATCGTATTGGAGGGGTTGCTTATGAGTTATCCTTGCCTCCTTCTCTTTCTAGTGTTCATTCGGTGTTTCATGTTTCTATGTTGCGGCGGTACATTCCGGATGAGTCTCACGTGCTTCAGTTGGAGTCAGTTCAGTTGGACTAGTCTTTGGCTTTCGAGGAGGAGCCTGTTGCTATCTTGGATAGGCAGGTTAGGAAATTGAGGTCCAAGGAGATTTTGTCAGTTAAATTTTAATGGCAGCATCGTCCCGTCGAGGAGGCTACTTGGGAGATTAAGACCGACATGCGGACCCTTTATCCTTGTCTTTTCAAGTCTTCAGATACTATCCTTATTTTAACTTTCGCAGATGAAAGTTCTTTTTGTAGTGGATGTTGTAATGACCCTCCAGATCATTTTCTGCTTTTCGTCCCTTTTCTACATTTCAAACTTTCCCTCAGCGGCTACAGGTCATTTATGACTTGCCTGGACCGACGGTTTGGTGCCCAAGCCATTCGTTAGGTTGTTATGACCATTTCCCTTTTAGCTATCAAAGTTGGTAAACCTTTGACTTTGGTCAACTTTCTTGGTTAACGCACTCAGAATCAAATTATGACAGTTCCATTGGCTCTAGAATATGGATTTTGGTCTAATGGGACCATTGGTCTAGGTCTGAGTGCTTTCGGTTTGGTTTTGTGTGGACTTGTATATTTTGAAGTCAGTTTGGATGATAGGGTTGACTTTGGTCAACATTCATAGAAGACGGCCTCGAATGGAAATTTCATCAGCGTTGTTAGCTCTAGAATCTTGACTTTGGGCTAGGGGGACCTTTGGTTTGGGTCCCGAGGCTTCCGGGCTTTTTTTGGATTTTGAGTTTTGAGCTGGTTTTTGGCATGGGGCCCACTTTTTGTTAAAATGATATCCGTTGGGAGTTTTGTCGATTCCATTGAGTCTGTAATGCCGTTTCTAGTAGGGTAGCATGGTTGGCTTCTGTTCATGGGGTTCCGGATGAATCCCGAGGGTCTGTCGGAAGATTTTTGGACTTGGGGAAATTGTTGGTTGCTGCATTAAGTTGCAGACGCTTTTGCTCTTCGCGATCGCGAGGATCCCATCGCGTTTGCGATGGTCTAGTTTCTTGACCATCGCATTCGCGAAGGATGTCCTTTGCATTCACGATGTAGCCAGTTGCGACCCCGCTTGGCTTCCTCTTCACGAACACGGCCTGGACCATCGTGATCGCGATGGTTGGGCCAGTTGTTCTCCGCGAAGTCTTGTCGTGATCGCGATGAAGGACCCCTGGCAACTATTTAAAGTCTCAACTTTGTTTTCTCCTTCTAAACTCCAAAAACTCCATTGTTAAAGCTCCCAAGCTCCTATTTTCCAGCTCCTTCCTCCAGTGTCCTGCACCCGGTAAGTTCCCTCGTCACCCCTCTCCTTCTTCTGTGGTAATTTTCATATTTCTCCCGCTAATTTACCTTATTCTTAAATTTTGAAATTACTGTGATCCTTGTAGAATCTGATCTTTTGGGGACTGCATGTTCTTAAATTCGTGCAACTCATCTCCGTGACATGTTTCTCTTATTGAGGTTGGTTTTTGCCTCTACATTTCGAGCTTTTTCGTTGTAATCCCGTGAATTAGTAGCACTTCGGGGTTGTTTTGGGCCCCAAAATGAACTCTGTTCGCGCCCATACTTTGGGCATGGGTTCTTTAACCCACCGCGAGCATAATTGTGAATTTTGTTTTCTGTTTCATTACACGGTCCCCGAGGGTCATTTTTCCAACCCAATTTCTGGCTCATTTTTCCGTATAGCAATATGGGTGTCATTCTTCTTGTCTTGACACCTAGTTTATATTCTTCATAGCGTGGCAGATTTCTGAGGCTATTCGGAAGGGAAAGGCACACGAGTGACAGTTCGTGCTTGTAGTTCGGCCTTGAGGTAGGTTACGATTTACCTTTTAGACTGAGTTTAGTTAGATAATATATATTTGTATGTTACTGGATTGCTAGGTTGGATTTTAGATAGACTTTAGGATTAAATCCTGTTTATCATGTTAATTGGCCATTTCAGGTTTTTAGCCTAGAACTGTATGTTATACTTAGACTAGGAGCTTGCTTCTTCTATGTGACTAGTATAAAATCCTTAGCATGCTTTTAGGATGCTTTAGAGGTAGAATAGAGTTTTTCCATTGGTTTTTGCTTTTATTTCTGCTTTATCGCTTTATTCTATCATTGTGTGTTACTGTGGGCCCGAGGCCATAGCTAGGATTTGGATGGAGTTCCAGGTCAGATCTCTTGATTTGGAGGGTATTCTTGCCCTGTTTGATTTGATGGTGTGGTTTTTCCTCTATTTATGAACATTCATACTTGTATCGCATGGCATATCATTGGTACAACAAGGAAATGATTTTTCAAAAGTTTTTGGTTTGAAAGGAGGCTCTACTACTGTTGTGATGATTTTTTGGACTAAATTGAGCTATTTTGAGTATCACCTTGGTTTTTAGAAGGAAAAATGAGGAAATACTATTTTCTGCATATGTATATAATTATAGTCTGATGCTGTATTCTGGACCCCCAATGCGTTATTTTGGGTATTTTACTATTTCACATATATATATATACATAGTCTGATGCGGTATTACGGGCGCCCAATGTGGTATTCTGGGTTTATATTATATTGCATTCATACATGCATCATTGTGCACCGCATTGCATTTGCTTTGGCACGTGGATCGACTCTGGTTGGCTTGATGTTATTTTTCCTTCCCTTTCTTTTTGGTTTATTGGCATGTCTCCGGCGTTATAACTAGATTTGGGTGGATCCCTGTATAGTTAGCTGCTTTCCTGCAATCTATTTATATATACAATCTTTCTGCGCTTGGTCGGCCTATGATGCCTACTGAGTACCCGTTGTCTTGTTACTCATACTACACTCGGCATCTCTTTTTCTGATGCAGCACCTAGTATGATCCACCCCTCGCTGATCTCCTGCCGTTCAAGGCTTGTTGCTCTTCGGATCGGGGTGAGCTCCCGGCACTTTTGGAGACTTTACATGCTTTCATTCTTGTACATCCTGTCTATATTTTATATTTTGGATAGACAGGGGTTATTGTATAGCTACTCCTTACTTTAGTCGCTCTTGTACTAGTGACACCCAGCTCCGGGTTAGTTCTCGAGTGTGTTTTGCCTCGTTGGTCACTTTAGGGCCTTCTTATGTATATTTTGTACGATGGTATTTATATATGTTATTGGCCCTGTCTTTTCGTTTATGTCTTCCGCTTTTCTTTAGTTTGATTATTATTTATTTTCTGCCGCATATTTGGGTTAGGCTTGTCTACTGGAGGGTTATGTAGACACCATCATGGCCCAGTTTTGGGTCGTGACAAATGTCAACCTATTTTTTGGCCCCTTATACTAACTTGTAGCAAGTAAGTCACCTCATTTGTCATCACTTCTTAAAAACCAAAGTATAATACTGTCATGACCCGATTTCTCAGGTCATGATGGCACCTACAACCACCCAGTAGGCGAACTAATCCCCATACCCTGAAATGGTTAGTAATGGGCTACTACCTAACCAATTACGCACAACAAACAAAATAAGTGGAAGCTGAATATAAAGATAAGACACGCAGAAGAAACAACCCAAAATATATATACAAAGGTACTACACCAACTCAAAGAACTGGTATCGATGGTACAGAAGCTTATAATAGAATGCAAGTGCTAGAAGTAACAAAATACAATATCAATCTGTCTCCGAAAGTACAAGGAGTATCAGTACACAAGATGAGATATAGACAAGCCCCAGCCGAAAGACGCTCACCCTAGTCTCGAATGTCCAAGAGTTGCACGAGTCTCCAACACGATAAACGGCGAAAGCTCAACTAATATCTACACCAAAAAGTGCAGAAGTGTAGTATGAGCACCAAGTCAACGGGTACTGAGTAGGTATCATCGGCCGACTGAGCGCATATAAAATATAAAAGCCATAACTAGCATAATACAAGAAGATAGTCACAGAAATCAAGGAAGAAGCACAAGGAAACCAGCACATGAGTAATCAACCAAAAGTTACAAGTAAAGCATGCTAGCACAGAAGATATACATACACAGAAACACAGGTGTAAAAAGGAAGGAAGGACGCACCTGGGATCCTTGCAACAACAGTATATATAAAGAGAATTTAAAGAGATGGGCGGTATACCGGTAACCTCAAAATAATGGAAAGCAAGAGAAGCAAACCAACAAATCGAACCAGAAATCACATACTAACAGAAACAAGCCTAAGATATCAATACCAAGGAAAAATAGCCATAAACCACTCACCAGTCAAGCCTAAGATGGAATAACTAACCCAAGAGTATCCAAACTGCTACTCAAACAAGGATAAAACAGGAATCTAACCCCATAATCGCTCAGAAGGCTACACAATCAACATCTCAGCAAGATGGGACCCACTAGCCCCTCAATAATCTCAGTCCCAAGGATGGTGCCTCAAAAGGCTAAAAACAGCTAATCCACCAGAACATAAAGCCATGACAAGCTCTAAATAAAGATAGGAGTAAATATAATCCACCTACAGTCCCAACGGCCGCCCAAACAACCGAGCAACACAATTAAGTTAAAACAAACCCTCCGACCGCTCATACAACCGGAGCATATACTGAACACACAGCAAACAAGGGTGGAATCCGGGTGAAATATACATGATGATGATGATGATCTAGTGTGATCACGGTGTTGTATGTTACCCCCTCTGGTGCCCCAAAGGTCCAATAGAGGCAGGATCCATGGAATGACATTTCCCAAGTACCTGTCCTACGTTGTACACCCCTCCCTCTGACGTGTGCATTGCCCGTAGCCAGAAACCCAAGAGCAACAGGGTCCATGGAGGTCTACTCATAGACCACATATCGACAAGAAACTCAGTATATCTCAATAATCGGGATCTCGTAATGCATGCTTGGATTCGATCCGACTACTAATCAATAGCCAAATCTTAATAACCCTTATAAAGGGGTGCCCGAAGTGTATCCAGGTCTAAAACCATAGTCATGTCTCAATAACCCTCATCGAGGGTGCCCGGGGAGTATCCGGGTCTAAAACAGTAATCAAGTACTAAAAACCCTAATCAGGGTGCCCGGTTCTTATCCCCGTTTAAATCCGAAGGAAATAATGTCTAGCGCTACAACCCAGTCAAGCCTAGTATCAGAATGAAAACCATTAGTCAAATCATTGTAATATCCTCTCTACTCTGAGAGATTTCATAGAAGCCAATTTCAAAGTCCTTTCAAAAATCCATTTACCAAAAACGGGCCCTCGAGACCATGCAAAGTTTAGAAAATCCTTTATAGTCGTCCCGAAGCCAAATTAGTAGTAAAACATGCAGGGAAAACCTTTTTCATGTATGATATGCTCGTAAACAATATAGTAGCCCAAAATGGCTCACAAACATTCCTATCGGCCCTGCATAGGCCCCAGAGCTACTCAGCAGACATAGCCAGCCTAAAAGGGAATCTCTAATGTCCAGGACTCACGAACATTCCCATGTAACCCACCGTCTATGTTCCAGAGTCAATACAAGGCCACACAGGGCCGCAAAGGTAATATACAATAATACACAAATACTACAATCATCGTATGAAATAAATGGATAGAAATGCGGACAAGGTCTGGGGTACCAACCTATAACAACCCACCCAAGGATACTAATTAGAGCAGTTATAGTCTATATACGCAGAGTCTAGATAGGGGAAACCATAACCTATATGTCGTCTGACGACTAGCTGCAAGAATGGTGTTGTCCAAGCTCGAACTGCTCCTGGAAGCTCCAATTTGCAAAACTAATATCAAAACAGTAATCTACACGTCAAAACAAGACTAACGATACCCATAATGCCATAAACATACCCGGGTCGAAATCTGGGTCACAAACAGGCCTATGGGCCTGCAACCCGAAACCAAAAAACGAAAAACACCAAAGTGTTCCTTACCTTTCTAGGAGAACATGCTCAAAATTTGAGCGGAAACGGACAACAATTGGGGCTCAAAACAGCCCGCTCCAGCCAATGGAATCGATGAAACTTCCATACGAGGTCATTTTGGAAGGATGTTGACCCAAGTCAACACTAGCTAAAGCCAACCGAGCACCCAAAATGAGCCCGGCTCATCCAGAACCCGAACCAACCAAATAACTAACACAAACTCGACATTCCAGAGCTAATGGCACTGAAGGAATTTCCATCTGAGGTCGTCTTCTCTGAATGTTGACCAAAGTCAACCCATCAAGGTCAACTGGCTTGAAAACATAGAATGAGAGAGAATTCTAAGCTGAAAAGCTCCCAAATCCCGACCAAAGGTCCCTCTAGACCAAAGTCCATGCTCCGGAGCTAACGGAACTGTCAGAATTTGATTCCGAGAATGTTCACCAAGAATGTTGACTGAAGTTAATGATTTCCAAAGTTAAAAGCTCTAAAACTAGGAATGGACAAAAAGACCAAACAAAGGGTCCGGGCACTGAACTACTGGTCCCAGCAAGCCATAAATGACTTGGGGCCGCTATAGGCAAGATCTAATGGTACAAGAGGGGCGAACACGCGTAAATGACCGGAAGGGTCATTACATAATCCACTACTAAAAAGACTTTCGTCCCCGAAAGTCAGGAAAGAAGGAAAGACTAGAGATTAAAAGAACAGCGGATACACAGCCCGCACTACTCTCTCAGACAAACTGGGTAGCCTCCTCGACCGGGTGGCACTCAACAGAATCGACGAATGCAACCAAGCCTAAACTCATTACTAGCCAAGCTAGATCCAAACTCAACTCCAAAACTCCAAAGATCTGCCAACCCAAACTGAACCTCAAGATTCTCAACAAGAAAGAACCGACACAACCACAAAACCAGAGAAGTAAGGCGATCAACATACAGAACTCGAACCTTCAAAAACACAACCAAATTTACCAGAATATCCATCAACCCAAAACTCAAACTTATGAACCCGTTGATCCGCAAATCTCTTTTATTCTGAACCAAATCCTTTTGTAACATAATCATGAAACGAAAGGACGTCCTTCTCCTCGGGGGTGTGATGCAAAAGGCCCAAAAGCTAATTTGGGATCAGCTCGAGGTCGGTGTTCGTTGTTGGGACGGGTTCAAACTGGACTGAAAGGAGGAGGAACAAAAAGAGTCCTCTCTTCCTGGTCCTATTGAACCAGACACTGAATACCTGGGGATGGCTAGGGCTTTCGAATCAAAGCATGGGCATCTGACTTCCCATTCGGAGGAGCAAGTTATGGAACAATTGAGCTTATTGTTGGGCTGGATGAGGTTTCGCCCTTTCCGGATCTTCTCCTCCATGCTTCAGTTGCCGAGTATGATTTTGTATAGTTTCAAAGTTTTAAGCTTGAGCCTTAAGTAGGCTGCAGGAAAGCAGGTAAGACAATGATGAACTCGGACATGAAATGAAGTTAAGTATGGACTTTTTAACAAAAGCAGGAGTCAAGTTCCGAGTTTCGCGGGAGCCGCACAGCACATAGCAGGAACTCATCGAAAGGTGGGAGGGGTGCCGAGATCCTGGGCAGCGGGATCTTTCCATCATGATCGTGTTATTAATAGAGGTTGTTAAGGATGTACTTGCTTTTCCTTTTTTTCATCGAGATTGGGTTGGACAATAAAAAGAAAAACGGAAAAAATAAGATTGAGACAGTTATGAATTCCATTCAGTTTCCTTTACTTGATCGAACAGCCCCAAATTCAGTTATTTCAACTACATTAAATGATCTTTCAAATTGGTCTTCATATAAGCCGAACACTTTAGCCACTCTCGAAACATCAACTGACACACTGGAGATCTATAGTTCCCGCTTATATTCTACCACGGACGAAGCCACCCTTTATACTCAAGTTTTGTCCAAGTCAAGCTATAGCCTACTAGCTTTTGCCATCCAAGATAACAACCTGTAGCATATCACCAATGACTGGAATTACCTGGCCCTACTGGCCACCAACCAATGAACGAGCACTTTCTTTAACATCAAACTCAATAACAGAACGCAAATGAATAACCCATCTAAATCCGACTGAAAATCTGCACACTAAAGTTAGGAAAGGCACATATATATACCTTATGTTGATAGAGAAACCTCTAAACTGTAGAACGAACCCAACCGCTGCACCATGCCGAGTCTGAGTCAACTAGAAGCGAATGAACCAGGGTAACCTGCCCAATAAAACCAAAACCAAGCCTCTGCAAGGAGTGTGATAAGCTTACCACGAAGCTCATAATCACCAGCTAAGCTCCAAACCCTGAGAATACTATTGTAACTCTGAATACTCGAACACCATTCTGATTTGAAGTTGTCTTACCAAGCTCACCTCAGGAAGAAGTCCACCATGCCATGAATATCAAATCAAAACACCCCGAAGGCAAAGGAAAAAGTACCTGGGATTTCAAGTTGCCATCTAGTCATAGAAATTTGCATATAACTTCAACGCATCCCTTTGGCTCGAATCAACCGCTCTACCGGATCTGCACACAACCAACCATTTCGAAGCATATATCATACCGAACTTCTAGTCCATACTGGCCGAGTCTAACCAACACTGGAACCCTACATAAAGATTAACCCGAGAAGAATCAACTAAACAAGCTTTCAAATTCTCAGTAAACGAATGGTGACCACCAGTCTCTAAGTACCATTAGAACTCAGAAATAACCCTGCTAGTCTCAACCTACACAAGTTGACCACGTAAAGCATACACCACCACTAAATCTCAAACTTACACCACTGAGTCTGTCCAACCATGGTGGAAGGAATCTCGTACTATCTAGAACACTGCTGATATTAGGAATATCCAGCCTAAAACAGAGGTTAGCCAAGAACTAGGTGTCCAAGATCAACAGCCGCATTTGAAACATAAGGAAAGAAGCTAAGTTGCCCGCACTCACTGCCTCCCGGCACTAGGATGCAGCAACCAAATAGAAACTGCCACAAACCGTCCAGTGTAACCTGCCAAGCCATGATTCTGAAACTAAATCCCAATTTACCAATCAACACTTCTGTCGAACTCAAGAGTAGACTCATATGCTGCCAATGAACCCATAGGAATTGAAGTCAACTAGGCTTGAATATGCAAGTTGCTAAAACCATAGCTGCTACTGAAAACTCAAACCAATCAATGGAAAAACCACTGCAATCTGTAAATAGCCGAATCAAATCACCAACACACAAGCCAAAGTAAACCTCTGTCGTCACCTCAGTCAACTACTAAAACACACATGCACGAACAAGGAGTCACCTCCCTCCTTTTTCAACTAAACAAAACCCTTCCTTAGCACATACTAAACCTTACAAACTCCTTCTCAAATAAAATCTGGAGCCATTACCTTAGTTCTCACATCTATATTGCCAAGCTCAATAAAGCAGGAGAAGAATGGATCGGATGCCCAACTTACACAAAATTCTAAGAGTACAACTCAGCCATGAGGCTACGTCTACACTCAGTTGAAAATGCTAAATCTAAACTCAATCATAATGTCATAATCAAAAGCTCAACCAGAGAACTATGATCGAAAATCCCTCCAGCTGGAATAGGGGAAAACAATATGATAACACAACCAACCAAGAACAGAAGGAAACTATAAGGACAACCTACACACCTGCCAACCTCCTAAACCAACCAACAAAGAGGTTCAACTCTAATCACCCGAGAAAGAAAAGCCAAACCATGTTCGCTTATCCAATACCTCTCAACTTAAGACAAAGCTCCAACTCCAGCATAACCACTGGTATCACATCAAACCAACGCAAGTACCTCTAGCAAAAAGCTAGGAAATAGCCTAGGCATCAGCCATCTAGGAACGCTCAACAAGGAAGACCTAACACAAGCCTAGAGCCATAACGAGACCGGGATAAACCCAACTAGAAATAGACAAACAAGAACTACCCACTAGCTACAACTCTGGGTAAAACACCTCACAAGGCTAACTCACCCCCATCCACTACTAAGGAATGAACTAACAATAAAACAATGCAAAGATACTACAACTCAAGCAGTCAAACTACAAAATAAGTAGCAGGTAGGCATATAAGCAAATAAAAGACAGAAGGGCTATAATCACAACAAGAGTAGGACTACCATAAGCCAAATGTAGCAAAAGCCTAACTTGGAGCAATGATCTCAGAAACGTTGACCTCGGGCCCACCAAGAGGAGCATCGGACTAACGGGGTCTAATAATAGCCAGAGTAGTCGAAGCCAAAAGCTCTGTCATCCCCCGACAGGGACAATCCCTAGCATAATATCCCATCACCCCATAACTATAGCAACCCAAAGGAGCTTTACTCTGACGCACAGTGCATGTCGACTCTAGATAGATACCTGAACTAGCTGGCTGAAAATCACCTCTAACCATCTGGGGACCACCCCCACAACCCTACACACTACTTCTTGTTGCCTGGGGACCACCCCTACTTCCCTATACTCCACCTCTGGCCAGTGACACTGAAGTCCTAAGAGATAGCATCGGTTGACCTTGCTGACTCGAAGATGGCATCATGGGACAATCCCTAACAAAATGCCCATGCCCACCGCATGGAAAGCAAATTCCACTGAATACATATGGGCGGGAAGATCTCACTGAACCTGACTGGCCACCTCGGCCTACACTACCTGAAAGTAAACCTCGAGGAATCTGACTCGTACTACGTCTACTCTACTCAGCATGCTCTAAATAACTACCCTCTGAAACATGTGGAGGAACCAAAACTGGCCTAGTAGATAAGAAGTAATGGAACCTATCTCTGGTAGAGAATCCCCTACCTCGAGTCTGAGAACCTCAAGAACTGTCCTGGCGATGAGGTTTCTTAGCATTACATCCATAAGCCTCATGGCATAAGCCCTCGATAGCCCAAACATGATCCACTACCTAAAGGAAGGTAGTCCCAACTATAACCAAGTGCTCAGTAGCCAAACGGAGCGGTGAAATCAAACCCCTAACAAAGCTCTGAACCCTATTGAACTTTGAAGGCACCGTCCTAGCAGTACATCTAACCATGTCATGAAATCTTGCCTCATACTCCAATATCGACAGGCCACCCTGTTGAAGAACTGATAGCTCAACCCTAGCTGAAGCACTACCCATAGAACCGGGCACTGAAACACCCACCTGAGGACTCGGAGTCCTAGCCACGATATCCTGTAGAACTGGGGTAGTTGCGAATCCAATCAGAGGCTGGGCTGACCCCACACCCCCTATCTGATGCGATGATCTCTCACACTGAAGTCTTGGTACTGACGGAAGCACTAAAGCAACAGGCACAGAAGCCTCGACACCAACCGCTGTCAAACTCATCTTAGGCATCTGAGAAGGAATGAGACAATATAAGTTTTAGAAGTCAATAAATCCAAGAACGCACGATAAGGAACCAAAAAGATGAAACTTTTCCTAACAATGCCTTGTAGCCTCCCGCAGAAAGGATACGGACGTCATCGTACTGATCCACGAGACTCTACATAGACACTTGGTTCTGTACCACGACACGGTGAACATAGAACTTTGATACCAAGCTGTCACGACCCAATTTCTCAGGTCATGATGGCACCTACAACCCCCCAGTAGGTGAACCAATCCCCGTAGCCCAGAACGGTTAGTAATAGGATACTACCTAACCAATTATGCACGAAGAGCAGAATAAGTGGAAGCTGAATATAAAGATAAGACACGCGGAAGCAACAACCTAAAATATATATACAAAGGTACTACACCAACCCCAAGAACTGGTATCGACAGTACAGAAGCTTCTAATAAAATACAAATGTTAGAAGTAACAAAATACAATATCAATATGTCCCTGAAAGTACAAGGAGTATCAGTACTTGGGAGTTGAAAATTCTAGGCTAGTCTCGGTCGATTTTGGAGCGACGTATGGTCTAGGGAAATTTGGATAAGGATTGGGTAAAGTATCTTGATTTGATCTAGTTTTCCATTTAGCTAAGACATAAAAGAGTCCGAAAGACTTTTCAGAATCGAATTTGGGTAAGTAGAACTCCCGATATCGAGGTTGACGTGAAGGGGTTATTCCGCAATGTCAAGAAAATGAGTGTGTTGTAAAATGGACCAATTTGGGAGACTTTACGACTTTCTATCTCGTGTCAACTGCCATAGTGGTTGACACACCACCATAGCTACCTCTGCCATAGCTGAGAAAATACTGCTACAACGAAAGTCAACATCGGTCAGCCTCCACCATAGCGGTTGACTCCACTACGGCTGTATCGCTATAGCAGAACGGACTGCTATAGTGGAGCGTGATTGTCAGGACCCAATTTCTCTGTCATAATGGCATCTACAACCCCCGGTAGGTGAACCAACCCCCGTAGCCCAGAACAGTTAGTAATGGGCTACTATCTAACAAATAAGAGAACAAGACGAATAGAACAGATAAAAGGACTATAAATATATACATATGCGGAAACTAAACCAAACCCCAAGACCTGGTATCATAGTATAGAGCCCAAACTACATACATGGAGTGCAAATAATCCAAAACAATATATACAAATGTCTCTGAATGGTAATAGAGTACATGAAGCAAAAGATAAACTAAAGCTAAGCTCCGATCGCCAAGAGCTCACCCTCAGTCTGAAGTAGTCCCCAACAGATCTCCAAGCACGAATCACAGCGACCTAACGGCGATGGCCCACGCTAGGATCTGCACCCAAAGATGCAGGGGTAGGGGTGAGCACCAAATGCGAAGCATAAGGTACCCAGTAGGTATCATAGGCCGACTGGGCACATATAAGATAAAAGCGTAGTAATAGACAGAATAGAAGCAAGCAGTCACAAAGATCAACGAAAGGTACACAGGAACTAGCCCAGAGGGAAAACAACAGAAGCACATGTCAGGCTAGTAAGCAGAATATACACAACATAGGCACAGGTGAAAGTAAGAAACAACGCACCTGGGGTCCTTGCAACAACAGTGTATACAAAATAAGTTTACGAAATGGACGGTATACCGGTAACCTCAAGTGTAGGGAGAGGGAAAGAGTAATGATAGGCATGCTCAGAGACATGAATCAAACTCAACCAATCATATCAATCTCGAATCCAGCAACTAACAGTCTAGCAGTAACCAATTTCATAATTAACCGTAATAGGGAACAATTCTACAAGTAAATAGAAAGAGTCTACCTACAGTCCCCCAGCCGCCCATACAACCGAGTAACACAAACAAGTAAAAACAAACCCTCCGACATCCCATACTACTGGAGTGTACAATCAACAAACAAGGGTGGAGCCTCAAACAATGAATGATATGATGCATGAAGATCTCAAGTGAATGGTATCTCTGTATGTACCTCCTCCGGCGCCGATCCGGCCCAGCAGGTAGGTTCCATGGAAGGACACTGCCCGTATACCTCTACTCCACCGTATACCCCTCCTCCGGCACACGTAGCCCGTAGCCCCTGGCCCGGATGGCAAGGTCCATGGAGGTCCCAGACCCCATACTAAAACTCAGTATTAGAACATGTCGTCCGGAAGCAAGTCCGGTATCAGGATGGAGACCCAGTCTCGAATATGCAATGCCCAGACCCTGTCCAAGACTAAAGTAGTAGGAAAATGTCTCAAAAACCCCTCCAAGGGTGCCCGGGCATAACCGGGTCTTAACAGTAAAAAGTCATCTCAGGTGCTCGGTCCGACCGAGGCTAAAATCATCTCAAGTAGCAAGAAAACTCAACTAGCACCCCGGCCTTGCCGAGTCTAGCGTGAATCGTAAAACTGGTGATTTAAAACATAATTTTACTTCCTTTTATCCAGGAATATTCACAAGTTAAATCAACCATTTCCAAATCATTTCCATCAAAAACAGGCCCCCCGGGCCATGCAAGGTTTAGAAAATAGTGTCAGTAGGCCCGAAGCCAAAACCATAGTAAAATATGGATAAAACCTCTTTATATGCATGGAAATGATATGATCACACACAATAGCTTCCCAGCAGCTCACAATCAACCTATCGACCCTGCACAGGCCCACAGCTACTCAGCAAGCATAACCAGCCTAGAAGGATAATTCTATGCCCGGGACTCGCGGACATTCCCAAAATCCCACCTTCTATATTCTAGAGTCAACAAGGCCTCACAGGACCACAAGGGTAAGTAAAATATATCGGCAAATACTACAAGCAACGGAGGAACAAAAGTAGGCGGACATGAATAAAGCGGTCAAGGTCTGTGGTACCAACCTAATAAACCAACCCAAGGATGCCCATTAATACAATTTTATTCTATATATGCGGAGTCTAGGGAAAATAAACCGTAACCTACCTGTCGTCCGACGACCAGCTGCTAAAACAACGATGTCCAAGCTCGAACCACTCCGAGAAAATCCAAAACTAAATCGGAATCGGATTTGGGATGGAATAACTTGACGTAGATAATTGATTATCAAATATTGCATCAAAATCCTTTGCTTCGTTAATGTGAATGTACAGAAACATATCTTGTGCAAATGTTATGAAAAGACTTTGTAGAGAAATTGGTTGCCAAATGATCAGCAAGTGGATGATTGCAGATATATATATATATGCTGCAAAGCATTGACCCAATGCTTACTATACTTAATTAAATTGTCCAAGTTGACATGTGGCAGCCCCTAACTAATGAGAATTTGTTGTACTCTTTCCTCCACTTCCACGTGGAAGTGGAGGTGGCAACCAATTTCATCCCGTGAAGTATATACTCGGGTATTGCATTGGTTCGTGGTAAAATAAATATAATTTTTGAATATACAATAATCATTAAAAAATTATTTCGAATAAAACCTACTATATTATAATAATAAATTTTAACATAAATAAATTTACTATCTCCATTAAAATATTACAATGTATAAAAACCTTATAAAATAAATACATATACAATTATATCGTAACAAAAATATTTTTCATAAACCTTTAAAATATTTTTAAAAGGTAATAATAATATAACTTTTTACCAAATTCAACTTTCAAATAAAATATTTTCAAATGCACGCGATATTAATAAAATTCTTAAATTTAAGTTCGCAACTCACCATCGCACGATTTAGATACTCAAGAACTCTCTTGGAACCCTCCCTTATATTTTCTCACTGTTTCGGGACTGAAATGGTATTTTAAAACGTGAAGTTGAGGCTTAAATCGAGTTTAACCCGACCCGGTTCGCGACCCGGTTCGCAACCCGTTTTCTGCCAGACAGTCCGCGGTAAAACAGTCATAACTTTTTACTCAGAGATCAGTTGGATGTGAGGTTTTATACGTTGGAAACTAGACTCGTAGACCTTCGATTTGGTATTTCGGGGGACTTCTCACTCTTTATATATTGAGAGAAAAGCTCCGAGACATTTTACCCAAAGTTCAGAAAAATTATTAAAGAAACTTACAATAACTTTTGCCGACTTACTTGTCTTCAAAACTTATCATACGACCAAACAAATGGACCCGGCACCGAAATACCGGTCCCGACAAGCCATAAATGACTTGGGACCGCTACAAACAAGCTCTAACGGTTCAAGGAAAATGTATACGTGGAAATAACCGAAAGGGTTATTACAGTGATGGGATTTAATGCAGAAACTCCCCCAAAAAAGTCAGTTTTCAACAAGGACATTTTGGGGAAGGGAAAGGCAATTTTGGGTGATTTTTCTCCGTTTTCCATTGTTTTTCGTCCCAAAGTAAGGATTCTACTCCCCAAACTCCATACTTTCTTTCCTACGCTTTAGAATTTCTAGTGGTGGACGTGGGAGAAGGTTTGGAATGACCTAGGAATGGAAGAATCCGGAGAAAGGGGGGATTCTAGGGTGCTAGAGTTCTTGGATCTTGATTATTGATGATGGGTGATGATCACTTAACCATAATTCTCTAAAGGTATCCATAAAAATGATGAATTTAGGTGAATTAATGGTAGAAAAGCCCAGAAATGGGTGGAATGATCATACATTGGCCCAGGGATTGGGATTTTGTATAATTCGAGTACTTTTGGGTCAGTAATTGATTATAGTTCTTGCATATTTGTTTCTAGACCAAAAACAAGCAAGGGATCCTGAAAAGGGGAAAGCTCCGGTTTAATAGAGCTTGGAATATTTCGAGGTAGGTGATGGTTTGATTTCTAATATGCATTATGTGTTCACGTACTATTTTGTAGTAGTGTATGAGTTGCATGTTTAGGAAATGAATTGCGAATGTCTAGTTGTCTGGTAATCAGTCTTATGAAATGAACTTTTTTTGTTTGCTTGTTGGTTTTACAAGTATGTTTGTTTATTGGTTGTGATTGATTTGGACTTGTTATGACATTCGGTTGGCTCGGGTACCATCCTGGTACGGTAATTACTAATGGTTGGCTCGGGTACCACGCCTGGTATGGATATACTAACGGTTGGCTTGGGTACCATGCCTGGTACGGAAATTCTAATAGTTAGCTCGGGTACGACGCCTGGTACTGGTTGTTTTAATTGCATTGTCTTATTCTTCAATGGCTCCATGAGTGGACCGGGTTGCATTCTTGAACTGTGATATATGCATAGGGTCCATGAGAGGCTGGGTGATTTTATGTTAAATGTGAGATTGGTCTTAGAGTAGACTGGGATTGCATGTCTAACACTTAGGTGATGTTAGGAGGATCCTTGGTGGGTCCGGGTTATGTGGGGAAGGGATATATGTTGTTGTCTTGGGTGTGGTCAATGGTTGTTATTTGGTTCATGTGTTAATAAGCTAAGAGAGGGACTTAATATTTGGCTATTTGTTAACTTACTACATGTTTCCTGTACCTTCTATGTTGTGGTTTACTGTTTATATTATGTTTATTGGAGCTGGTCGATGATCCTACCAGTTCACAGTATTTGTGTACTGATTCTGCTCTTGCTTTTCTTTTTGTGAGCACAGGCAATCTTTCGGCAGCTGACACACGACCTCACCTATAGTCCCAGCGCTTTCAGACATCAAGGGTGAGCTGCTTCGATCGAGCTACCTTGGTCTCTTTCATTTCAGTTATAGCCCACTTGTTTCGGGCTTAGACTCTTGTTTGTTTTGCGGTTGCATCCTCGTATTCTAGATATTTGGTAGTGTTTTGGTACGATGACTTTCAGGTTCTAGGGAGGGATTTTCTACAGGTTATTTATAATAGTTGAGATTGTTATTGAATTGCTAGTTTATTTTCTTGCACACTGGTTTTGAGCTGTTAGAATGGTTAAGTTCAGAGTCGTTGATGGTTCGCTCACCCGGGGGTTGGGGGGTGCCACTCACGGCGGTTTGGGTCGTGACACCACCTCAGACACAATATCATCAGGATACTGCGGAAATCCATGTTGTTTTCGATTCCTATAACGTACGTCCTGAACTTCATGACTCAAAAGATTTTCAACCACAAACTTGTCATATCAAATCCAGCTCTCAACCTCAGACTTACCTATCACAATCGAGTTTTCATCAACCAAAGAGAAGGGGGCCTCATACTTTTACTCCTTTAATTGAATCTCTGACAAGCATATTTGAAATATTTAGGGCTCGAAGTGTTGTGCAACCAAGAAAGGGATGGATTCTTAAGTACCCACCTTCTAGTTTTGACCCATGCAAGAACTGCGCTTATCACTCAAATGTCCAAGGTCATGATACTGAAGAATGTCAGGCATTAAGATACAAAATTCAGAATCTGATTGAAATGAGGGAGATAAAAGTGCAGCAAGGACCACTAAGCAATATCTACGACTTCCCTACTACGAATAGAATCATTGTTCAAGGTGATCCGAGAAAAGTAATTCCAAGACATATGAGAAAGAAGCGCAAAATGCATCAGAAAAATTGATAAATACAAGATCATCACAAGCAAAGTACATTTACTCGTTCACATTCTAGCCAATAATTTCTCTGCGTTTATTCACTTTCTTTGTACTCATGAACTACAATTGACCTGATTGGGATTTGGATACGTAGGCAGCTCATTATTGAATTCGGTCTTAATCTAATAAAATCTTTATGTTCCCTCCACATCCAAATCAAGATGCTTTTGACTAGGCTTTCTACCCTAATAAATCTAAATTATTTTGGTCTACCGCATAACTATTATATGAAGATGCAGATTCAAAATTGAGACTTCGATGTTCAAATATGAGGCAATCATTTATTTTAAAAACTAACAAATTTTCTTTGAGCAACTGAATGCAAGACTCCGTGAAGGCTATAGGAGTCCTCAAAATTTTATAGGCAGGCAATCTTTTCAATCGACAAGGACGTGCAAAAAACGTTTGTATTTTAAACTAGGGCAGAAATTTTTGAGGAGCCCTCAAAAATTTTGCCAGAATGAACTGCAAGCTCAGATCTAGGAGGACAAAGCAATGGCAAGGTACAAATACATTTTTCTTTCTTTAAAACTTACAATTTTTCTTGAGTGCAGGGATATCAAGTAATCAAGAACAACTATCATCAAAAGATGTTCCGCTCTTTCAAATTTTGCGAAGGCTAAGTTACTCTACTTTTTGAGCTACTTTTATAAAATCATGTTACTATTGACTTCTTGATGAGCTTAAAATCATGTTACTATTGGCTTCTCGATGAGCTTAAAATTATGCTACTATTAGCTTCTCGACAAGCTTAAAATCATACTACTATTAGCTTCTCGATGAGCTTAAAATTATGCTATTATTGGCTTCTCGACGAGCTTAAAATCATGCTATTATTGGCTTCTCGATGAGCTTAAAATTATGCTACCATAGGCTTCTCAACGAGCTTAAAGTCGTGCTACTATTGGCTTCTCGACGAGCTTAAAATAGGCTTCTCGACAAGCTTAAAATCATGCTACTATTAGCTCCTCGACGAGCTTAAAATTGAGCTACTATTGGCCCCTTGACAAGTTTTAGAATCAAGCCACATATTTATTTCTGTTTGCTAACAAATCTATTTAGCATATTAAGTTTTACAGGTTCATAGCAACGAATGATCACACTCTTTTGAAGTCACAACTGGGACAGAATTTTGAAGTTTCTCAAAAAATACTGCAAATAACAGACGCATCACTAAAAAGATACGCTTTCTTGTTTGCTAACATTATTGCTTTCCACCATATTATTTTATTTATTATTAGAACTTAATTGGCTAATCATTTTATCTAGTTATGTTAAAAGTTGTAGGGACCAAAGGCTTGAGAGGGCAAGATGAGAGTAAAATAGGAATAATTTTCGTTCTCATCTTTCATGACGTAACTCTCCCTATGCTTATATTGCCAAATTGACCAAAAATTATATCCACGTTCCATCACGCTCATACTTCAATCTCATCAACCTGTGTTGTCCTTATAAAAATTTAGTGTCATTATCTTGTCCTTATAAAAATTTAGTGTCATTATCTTGTCCTTATAAAAATTTAGTGTCATTATCTCATTCATCTCTAAATCTAAAACTACACACAGCTTGATTCTCGTAAGACCCGAGATATGTAGACGACTTAAAGCTAAAGTCTTGACCGCAATATTTTCACAAATGCCCTCTTGTTTCTCCAATTTTGAAGAACTATTCTTTCGATCGTACAAAATTGGCTACTAAGTCAATGTTTCTTACCCGACAATTCATCCTTCATTCCCGAGCAAGAAAGGGGTAGTTGTTGACACCCAATTTTGACCTCCCTATACTTTAGTCGGGCTGTTATTTTACTAATATTATTGAATCATTTTCCTTAGCGTATTATTATTATTTATTAAATAAATTATGTGTTTTATCGTTATTCTGACGCTTTCTAAAATTGTATTTATAATTTATAAAAATATAACTAATTTTTAATTATTGTTACTTTATCGTGAATTTCATCTAAATTAGGTTACATTGATTTTATGCATAAAGTACGTATACAATTTGGCGAATTAACTTTATAATTATTATTTTCATTATCGTTAATACTACTTTCGTTATTATCACAATTTATTATTTTACTATAATCGTCATTTTATTTAGTATTATTATTGTTGTTGTTATCGTTTCCGTTGTTATGGCAATTATTATTATTTCTGTTACTATTTGTATTATAATCATTATTATCGCGTTTATTTGATTATTATCGATAATATTATAATTATTATAATTACTAGTATTATCTATTTGCTAAATTATAGGTTTAAAAACTACTGAGATAATAGCCCAATTTAAAATTTCCTTCCCAATTTATTAAAATTTTAGCCCTTTTTTATCCAATCTATTTTAATTCTAATCTAAAATTGAGCCAATTTGAGCTTAATTTTAAATAATTAATTTTAATTTTAATTTATCCAAATTCACATTCGCCTAACCCGCTCCATGACCCGACCCACGTCAGATCCAATCTCAATCGTGGATCGAATGTGATCAACGGTCGAGATCATTTCTTCTCTTTATTTCCTTTTTAATTACTCCCCCTCACCCAAATACCAAAACCCTAATTCATTTCACCCCCCTAAGCCGCCACCCACACCCCTCTGCCTCTCATCTCCCTTCGCTCCTCCATCGCCACAATCGCCTCACACCGCACCACCATCGGCCGTCCATGGCCGGCAAATATCCAACAGCCGCCACCATTCATCTCATCTATCAACTCTCTCCCTCACCTCTTTCAACCACCATACGCTGCCCCATATCAGCCGGAACCGCCTCTGCCTCCAACTCCGGTGAGCCAATATGCAACCCTACAAAAATCGTTGCCGCCTCACTCTCCCTCTTCTCCGCTTTTGCCGCTGCTCTGCTATCGTCTCCGGCCACCTATGGCCGATGGAAACCAAACAGCCACCTCGCCTCTCTTTTTCCCTCATTCTCCTCTCTCCGACGAGTCACCACCGTCGGCCGTCCATGAACCACCAAATACTCACCTCCACCCTACCAGTAAAACCACCAAAACAGAAACGCAAATCCCCAATTTCAATTCGGTTCCGATGAGTTTCAAGAGAGAAGCCCATAAGTCATCAATTAGTCTCTGGTATGTTCTTTGTGCTCATTTTTATTCTCAAATCGGTTACTCCTCTATCTCAACTTGCAATTTATTTTTGACAGACCATGAGGTTTGATGTTGATGTGAATTTAGATATAGTTTCATGTTATTGATTAATACTCATCCGTTCATGCTCCTTTGTGATTCTATATTGTCATATAGATTTCGTTTTAGTTTTAGTTTTGTTACGTTAGATTTTTGATTGATTGGTTGTGCATTCTTAGCCTCAACATGTATTTTAATTTCCAGAATCAATCATAGAGTTGGAATAGCTTTGGTTGGCCAATTGTTATGATGATTCGCACATCTTTGTTCAAAACGTGTAGCACCTATCTATTTTGGTAAACATGACTGATTACCTTTTCTTGGGCTGATTTTGATTTTGGGTAGCACGCTACTTGTTAATTATGGCAATTGAAATATTCTTGCTAAATATGCTAATTCAAGAAGTATATGACAACCTTAATATTCGTGGTATTTTGTTGAGGTCCTAATGTATCCCCATCCCCTTGCATGAGCACTGCCTTAGGATCTGTGAGATCCTCAGGAACTTGATATGTCAAGAGTTAATTTTATGAGTTGCACTGGGATTTTTTTCAATTCTATGTCTACATATTTGACAGGTTTCTATTATAAGATGGGCTTTATAGTGAAGAGTTGATCGGGATTTGAGAGTTTCCAAAAGCTTAGATATGTTTTATTTTTATTTTTCATTCATTCATTTGGTCTGTAATATTTATTGTATAAACTTCGATAATAAATAAAATACTTTAGAGGGCTGCTATGAGGGAGGGGCAAACTACGTGCTACTTGTTCTATTTATTTGAAAATATAGAAAGCATGACTATAGAATTTTAATAGATCTCCAGCATATTGAATTA
>QJPP01003746.1:0-115577 GCA_003996215.1 Jaltomata sinuosa
ACATACTCTTACTATACTCTCGTCCAACGGTTCTAACCCATAGCGGTTCTAACCGGACCAAGAGGCGCCCTTTTTAACACATATCTCGGGCTAAAGAGGTCATGGCTAGCTAGAGGCTTGCCAGACAGAGATAATAAGAGATGTTCTAGATCCGACTCTGCCACCATCTCAGAACCAAGTCAAGAAACTTCATAAAAATTCCGTTCTATTTAAGTAAAGCTTAGATCCGTTCATGGTCTATATAGGAGAGACGTTTATATACAAGACATAGATATAGAAGATGTTTAGCCGGACATAGTCCTGGCTAGGAGAAGAATACTGTAAGTATAAATTAAAAGAGAAAGTAACTACCTTGAAGGACGGCCAAGATCCAAAGATGTTAGCAAAACTGATCCAAAATTTTATTTTTGATCGGAACAGTGGCTAAAGCTTTCTGTTTTTCTCTTTACAAAAACTTAGAAAGAAAAGAAGAGAGAAAATGTAAAAATTTTCGGTGTCCCCCTATCTAACAAAGTGAGGACTTATATAGAAAAGAAAAAGAAACATAACGAATCTTTGTACAGTACAATGGGGTCCCATATGGGTCTCTAAACAGTGAATTTACTGTTTAAACAGTTTATATACTGTTGATGTGACTGACGGCTATCTTCTCAGTCAATGTTATTCATTTTTTCTTTGCCACGTCTTCTATTCTCCATGGCTTTGAGTGATTGAAGCAAATCTTCTGCTTCATGTATTTCTTCCGTAGATAACATAATATCTTCCGGTCGTTGGGCTTCTTCGCCTGAGGTCTCACTTCTCATAGAAGTGTCTGACTTATCGATAATATCGATGCCTTGAAGCAAAGTCTTCTTCATCTTCTCCAGATATTCATTGACCATTGCTTCCTTATCTCCTTCTTGGGTGGAGATTCTTCTGGCAATATGCCTGATGGATGGGTTATCAACACCAATTTCCTTATCTGGAAGTTCTTTGTATGTCTTGATCATGTTGACAATACTATCAACAAGCTCTTGTCCATTTATTTGCTTTGTCCTGGGATCCTTTTTTAATAGTTTTTCCCAGAAATTATTATAGTAAACACGGTATAAGCAAGGAACATCCTCCTCTGTAAACCCTATTTCCGGCATCCATTTATGGATCCAAGGTATAGAGAATTCTATAAAAAAAGTACATCTGATCAATTTTTTCTAACCAGCATATATGATCCTGGTGATATAAATCTTGGAGAAAAGGAGACACCTTTTTCCATTCTTTGTATAACTCTAAGAATTTTTCAGGTAATATCTGAATAGTAGGGCCGTGGTATGACCACCAGTTAATAAACCAATTCGGAATAGGTTCAGAAAAAAACCTTAGAACAGATTTTTATAAACCAAGTATGTTTATTTTTATCATTATTGTAAAACAGAGTTTTACTGAATGCTTGGATATAATCCCAAAGGCAGGATCGGAGATCGGGCGGTAATCCGCCATAATCTATGATCTAGCAAATCAGCATCCTTATACAAGCGCACAAACGCAGGCATAAGAACTGAAATCTTCGAGAATTTTCATGCAATTTTCTTAAGACTGTATGGAAGCTTTTACCTGAGCAAGGGGCCTGTCAGGATCACCGTACATACTCTTACTATACTCTTGTCCAACGGTTCTAACCCATAGCGGTTCTAACCGGACCAAGAGCGCCCTTTTAACACATATCTCGGGCTAAAGAGGTCATGGCTAGCTAGAGGCTTGCCAGACAGAGATAATAAGAGATGTTCTAGATCCGACTGTGCCACCATCTCGGAACCAAGTCAAGAAACTTCATGAAAATTCCGTTCTATTTAAGTAAAGCTTAGATCCGTTCATGGTCTATATAGGAGAGACGTTTATATACAAGACATAGATATAGAAGATGTTTAGCCGGACATAGTCCTGGCTAGGAGAAGAGTACTGTAAGTATAAATTAAAAGAAAAAGTAGCTACCTTGAAGGACGGCCAAGATCCAAAGATGTTAGCAAAACTGATCCAAAATTTTATTTTTGATCGGAACAGTGGCTAAAGCTTTCTGTTTTCTCTTTACAAAAACTTAGAAAGAAAAGAAGAGAGAAATGTAAAAATTTCTGTGTGTCCTCCTATCTAACAAAGTGAGGACTTATATAGAAAAGGAAAAAAAAACATAACGAATCTTTGTACAGTACAATGGGGTCCCATATGGGTCCCTAAACAGTGAATTTACTGTTTAAACAGTTTATATACTGTTGATGTGACCGACGGCTATCTGACGGCTATCTTCTCAGTCAATGTTATTCATTTTTTCTTTGCCACGTCTTCTATTCTCCATGGCTTTGAGTGATTGAAGCAAATCTTCTGCTTCATGTATTTCTTCCGTAGATAACATAATATCTTCCGGTCGTTGGGCTTCTTCGCCTGAGGTCTCACTTCTCATAGAAGTGTCTGACTTATCGATAATATCGATGCCTTGAAGCAAAGTCTTCTTCATCTTCTCCAGATATTCATTGACCATTGCTTCCTTATCTCCTTCTTGGGTGGAGATTCTTCTGGCAATATGCCTGATGGATGGGTTATCAACACCAATTTCCTTATCTGGAAGTTCTTTGTATGTCTTGATCGTGTTGACAATACTATCAACAAGCTCTTGTCCATTTATTTGCTTTGTCCTGGGATCCTTTTTTAATAGTTTTTCCCAGAAATTATTATAGTAAACACGGTATAAGCAAGGAACATCCTCCTCTGTAAACCCTATTTCCGGCATCCATTTATGGATCCAAGGTATAGAGAATTCTATAAAAAAGTACATCTGATCAATTTTTTCTAACCAGCATATATGATCCTGGTGATATAAATCTTGGAGAAAAGGAGACACCTTTTTCCATTCTTTGTATAACTCTAAAAATTTTTCAGGTAATATCTGAATAGTAGGGCCGTGGTATGACCACCAGTTAATAAACCAATTCGGAATAGGTTCAGAAAAAACCTTAGAACAGATTTTTATAAACCAAGTATGTTTATTTTTATCATTATTGTAAAACAGAGTTTTACTGAATGCTTGGATATAATCCCAATAGGTGAAGTTCATTGGTACACCTTTAACAACAACCTGTCTTTCTTTCATTGTGGATAGTCCCCACTCTTCAACAGATATAATCTGTTTGATAATTATTTTAGAGAAGTTATAAACATTCTCCTCTGGGGTATAACCCGTAGGACAAAAGTGCTGAATTTCTGCACTACCCATGCTTGTCAAAATGGTTTCATAATAGGATCGAGTTTTATAAGACTCGCCCGGGAAATATAATCCCTTCACTAAATACCTTTGGAATATTTTCCAAGGTTCTGATTTTCGTTGTATATCAACATTTTCCAAGAAAAATATAATCTCTCTTTTTCTGACCTGTTCATAAGATATGATAGGATCAGTTTCTCCTTTCATGATCGAGGCAAAAGTATCTTTCTGCCTTTGTGCATGCAAATACGCCTGCGCATGTTCATATAATGGACTATCTTTTGGAATAGATTCCAAATTTATAACTTGCTCAGGAGTAATAGATGAGCTAGATGATGCACCTTCATCTGTAATCTTTTTATTAATAAGGCTCTTATTACCCATTTGTATAACTGGGTTTCTGTATGATGATCCTTGTATAACAGGATAATTTGATCGGTATGTCGATCCTTGAGAACTGGATTGAGAGGATCTTCCTGGGGCTGATCTTCCCCTTCCTCTTCCTCGAACATGCCGCCATGGCGGATCCATCCTGTAGAGAAATAGATTAGTCATTCAGAAAAATAATCTGTAAAATCTTCTCTTACTACTTCTGAGTAGTCGTGAATAGAGAAATCCTCATCTTCTCTAATCAAAATATCTTCAATCATTTTATTAATAATGATCTTTTTAAGATCTTCTGGTAATATAATTACCCTTAACAGAATTAAAAGAGTTTCTTCAGATAGAAAGGCTAAATAATGCATTATTGAATGTATTCTCTGGATAAGAAATCTGGAAGAGAATTATCAATTCCCTTTTTATAATGAATGTCAAAATCAAATGGGGCTAATTGAGCCTGCCATCTAGCAAATATAAGCTTAGATGCGTCATGCTTAAAATCTTTGTCAAACATGTATTTGACCGATTGAGCATCAGTTTTTATTAAAAACTTCTGATTATATAAATCATCCTGAAATTTAAGAACACATTTAACAATAGTAAGCATTTCATGGGCCACAGTTGCATATTTTTTCTGGGCCTCAGTCCATTTTCCTGAATGAAATCTAATAAGATATTCATTTTTATCATTGGGGTTAATCTGCTTAAGAATCCCTCCATAACCAATATTTGAAGCATCTGTTTCAACAATTTTTTGCCAAGCAGGGTTAGCAAGAGTTAGACAAGGTAAAGATTGAACACGCAATTTGATGTTTTTTACCAAAGTAGTGTGACTATTAGTCCACGGAGATTTATGATCCTTTTTTAGCCTGTCATATAACGGGGCTAAATCTCGAGAAAGATTCTTGTAAAAGGGAGAAATATAATTTAAACTGCCCAAGAATCTCTGTAATTGAGTTCTATCAGTAATAATATCCGGAAACTTTGATGCAAAGTCTATAGCCCTCTGTATAGGAGTGACTTTTCCTTGACTAATGAGATGTCCAAGAAAACGAACTTCAGTTTGAAATAAACTCATTTTTGGTTTTGATATAACTAAACCATTTTGTATCACAATTTTCTTGAAAATATCAAGGTGTTTAATATGCGTTTCAAGAGTTTTAGAAAACACCAAAATATCATCAATATAAACAATGATAAAATCCATATATGGATTAAAGATGTCATTCATAATTTTTTGAAATTCAGATGGGGCATTTTTTAATCCGAATGGCATAACATTCCATTCATATTGCCCGAAAGGAACATTGAAAGCAGTTCTATAAGAATGCTCTTTAAATATCTGAATCTGCCAATAACCTGATTTTAAATCAAATTTTGAAAATATATTAGCATCATATAATCTAGCTAATAAATCGCGTTTGTTGGGAATAGGATACCTTACCCATTTCAAACATTTGTTTAAAGGTTTGTAATTAATTACCAACCTGGGAACTCCTCGTTCCTTTTCTGCAGCATTATTAACATAAAACGCTGTGCAAGACCAAGGAGATTTTGAAGGCTTTATTAAACCTTTTTGCAATAATGTATCAATTTCCCGTTTGCAGAATTCTACTAACTCAGAATTCATTTGACAGGGACGAGACTTGGTCGGAATATTATCCTCTGAAAAATCCTCCTCATACGGAAGAGTAACAATATGCTTTTTTCGATTCCAAAAAGCACTGGGATGATCGGCGCAAATATCAATGGCGATCTGTTCAGAAATCATTTTTATTTTTTTCCTGTATTTTAGCAGATTTGAGAGACTCAAATATATTCATGCTAAACAGTTCGTATTGTAAAGAATCAACATGTTTTTGCTTTAATTTAATCAAAGCGTCTATTTCACGAGTTACAGGCTCCGTGATAAAAGTATAACTGATTTTATTATCTTCATATGAAGCAGAAAACCCTTTTGAATCAATATGAGTAAAAGGATAAATTGCATTTATAAAAGGCGTTCCAAGTATAATTGGAGGATGCAACTGATTTTTTACCAGAAAAAAGAAATGAGGAATGCAAACCTTATTCTGGCAAATTTTTGTATTAGATAATTTGTACTTAATATCTAACGCATGCCCTGAAGCGGATTTAACCATATGCGTAGTTTTTTGAAAATATTTTGAAGGAACAAGACCTTCTTGAATGCAGCTTACATCTGCACCGCTGTCAATCATAGCAATATTAGTAATAGAGAAACTATTATCAATTAAAATGGTGCATTTAACATACCATTTGTGAGCAGTAACCACCTGCATCATTCCTAAAAACATATTATTTTCAGGATCATTAATGTTAGGTTCTTCAGTACAAACCTCTTTACCTTTCGAAGAGCTGGCAATGGGACTGACATGCTCATAATTTTTCTCAATCTGAGAAATCCTTGTATCATGAATGGCCTGATTTCGCTTAAGAAATATGATTTCTTTTTTTAGATTTTCAACTTCTTCTTTTAAATCATTAAAAGAAGCATCCTTTTCAACAAAAGAATTTTTTATCATTAAACGACTTTCAACCTCCTTTAAAGAATAAGGGGCCTGATAGTCAAAATCATTTTTAATCTTTTCCACAACTGGTTTTGAAGAACTAGCATCTTTAACCGTGGCAAGATTAATAATTTTTTCACGAAGATTATTATCAGTAACTTCTTTTAACAGTTCTATGATATTATCAGATGAGAACATATTAATACTAGAATCTTGAAATTGTGACTGAAGTTTGTAGATATCATCTACTTCAGTTTCACAAGTACAGGTATTACCTTGGCAATTGGTGCAATTAACCTGTTCATCATGATCAGAAAAATCAATAAGATCAATATTTGATTCAGTATCAGAATATGATTCATAATCTTCATCCGATCCAGAGGTGTATAATAAACTATAAACCTTTTCATGCATGGCTGGATCAAGTTCTAAAGCTTTAAGCTTATTCAGCTTGCAATTTGGAGCAATATGCCCTCGCTTACCGCATTTGTAGCACTTGATTTTAGAAAGATCCCTTCCTGATCGATCTTTAGTAAATCTATTAGATTTTTGAGAGCTTTTTTTAGCGTCTCTTTCTTCTCTAGACATTCGTCTAGATCTTCGTCTTCGTCTCCTATTGGAATCTTCAGTCCTAGGAGAGTGATAATACTCTTTTTTACTCATAGGTTCAGGTAACCCGAACTGAGTACAAAAATCTCCAAGCTGAGATCTTTCCTTATGCTTATTCCTTTTAAGCTCTTGTGACATACGAAGCTCATTACAAAGATTTAATCCTTCTTGAGTGCAAACTCCTATTAGTTTACCATAAGTGTATTCCTGATAAGGAATTTCAATATGGTCTCCTCTTAGGACCTTACGAACCCTTTCTGCGAATAAAGAAGGAAGGCCGTCTATAAACTTAGCTTTCCAAAATCCAAATTTATTTTCGGGTAATTCCATAACCCGACTTAGAAACGTATCTTTGTACCATCTCCATTTGGTCAATGTAGGACATTTTAGACCATTGAGTAAAGTATGAATTGTTTCATAAGAAGAGGTAAATCTACCATTAAAATGTTCTAAGATAGTGACTACCAGAGTATAAACAACGTCTTCTCTATCTCTTTCTAATTTAAAACCTAAGTTATCAACTCCTTCATCAACTGCAATAGCATTAATGATAGTGGCTTTATCCTCTGTACTTAAGTAATTATCCCACCAGCCTCTCAGCTGTCCTGTGAAACCTGCAACAATCATTTTGCAAATAGTTCTATCACTATTTTTGGTGCTTTTGCAAATGGTTGAATACATAAGCATCCTATGCACCAGAATGGTTAACTGCCTATCACTTAATCCATCGAGGTTCCATTCGTAAATTTCAGAACCACTGTAAGACGTATTAGTCTGGTTCCAATCTCGTTCCTCTATCAAAACATCTTGAGGAGTTGGACGAGGGTAATAGAATGTATTCATGGCTGGTTTAGCATACCCAAAATTTTTTCGAGGATATCCTTTGAGTTTATTAAACTCCGAAGAAACATGATTTTTAAAATCATTTGTTTGTTCTATCTTTTCTGAAAACTCATGTGATAAATCTATTGGTTTAATTTTTAAACCTGAAAACTTTTTATCAAGAAGTTCTTCTAACTCATTCATAGATTTAATCTTAAAATCATTGATTTCAGGGGGTCTTTGAATAAAAGCAGGAACCAATTCTGCTCTACTAGTTGAAGCAATTTCAATTACTTTGCTAGTTGAAGCAATATTGGTTTTAGCTATATCAGCCTTTATATCTTTTATCAAAGTAGTCATTTTTTCAAGTTTTTCATCTAGAGAACCAATATGTTCTCCCAAAACTTTTACATATAAACTTAAATAATTATTTTGAGAAATAATCTTATTAATTTCAGAAATACTTATAGAAGCTATTTCTTCCTCAACGAGTTTTTGAAATGCGTGGAAAGTAATACCCGTATTATTAGGTAAAATAAAAGCAGATTGGGGAGGATAAACCTGTGTAAGAATCTTACCGTCTACTTCACGATAATTTCTTTCAATAACCTTGATATATAAAGGTAAATAAGTGGTCATAAACCATGGAACAAAATGCATTATTTCATTATGCAAAGCACAAGTTTCGTAAAACTCTTGAGAGATATTGTTCATATCCTCTTTATCGTAAGAATTAAAAAACCAAGTTTTAAACTTGTTCCATTTTTTATCAAAAAATTCATTTTGAATTTGTTTCCTTGCCAGGGAACCTGGGCTAAAATCAATTTGGTGTGGAATCATTAACACTTATTAATATCAAACTCTATTTCAGAGGGAGTAGGAAAGTCCTTATCAGAACTATCATCATGCATATTATCAGCCTGCACAATATTAGAACCTGGGCTAATCTTAACCTTTTCAATAACAGCGTTATTATCAGATTCTATCGTATGAAGAGAAGCAGCCCTATTTCTTGCTGGACCATAAATAGGGTCGATAGGTGAAATATGCTGAATATTAGTCATAGATCTATGACCAAGAGATCTTCTGTTATAAACAGTACTTACCGGAGGCATGAGTCTATGCGTAGACAAAGACTGCCTATGAGGAGCATAGCTACCTTCTGTAAATTGAATACAGACCCTACCATCGGGATCTTGCGAAACATGAGAATACTCAGAATTCGTAACTGTATCAGTTAATTGATTTGGGGATATAACCGAATCAAGAGTCCAAGTTACTGGAAAATTAATTTCTTCCCATTTAATAGGTCTCCTAGTAGTGACCTTGGATCTGACGAAATTAGTCTCCACCAAAATAGTTTGATCGGAAGTGTCGTATAACTTACACTTCGGATTCAGAGTAGATAACAATTTAAAATAAATTCTATAAGAAAGACTAATAAGTTCTGAACCTGGCATATAGTTATAACCATTGGTTTTAACATTTAATGTCAAAGCATCCAGAATATTAACATCAGATAACGATAATTGCAAATTTGGTTGCGTATTGAAATAAACCGGACCATAGGCCACAGTGGATTCAATTGAACCCATAAGAGACTGTCTAAAATTTAAATTTCTAGCATCTCTGAGAGCTGCCAAAAAGGTCTCTGGTAACCCTTTAAGGGTAAGAGGTTTAAAAGCAATTTGAACCATGCCAATATGCAAATAGTTATACTGATTCTTATAAAGATTAACATCATGTTTATTTAATAAACGAATAGTCTGTTCAGAAGAATTCAAAGCTAAAGATTGCTCTGTTGTTTTAATCAACTGTTTTGTAGAAAGTTTATCAAACCAACCATAATCATAAATGGTTCTAATTTTATTATTCCTTAAAATTATTTAAAATAAAAAATTGATTAATTAATTAGTTTCTTGGGTTTGAATAAAATAATTGTATTTTATAAAATAATTATTTTTAATTGTAAAATCTAAAAGCTCATTTAATTAATTGAGGATTTAAATTCATCTATTCCAATTTTAGCCTGATTTTACTAATAGATCTAATTTAGCTATCCTTTTAAATCACATTTTGCCATATTTACAAAAAATGTGGCCATTCTTTAAATCACACCTTACTCCTTAATTTTCAGCCAACTTAATGGCCAATTAAACCACCCTAGCCCACTTCAATTCCCCATACCCCACCCAAATCACCCCTTATACTCTTCTCTTCTTCTCTTCCATTAAATATACCAACAGACAACCAAACAAACCCAGTATCTCAAACTCCTCAAAATGCAACAATGATTCAACCAAAATGACACCTTAATCTGTCAAGCTGCATCAGCAAGACGTCTTCTCCGTTATTCCCTTAGATTCCTACCTCAACTCGTACAATTTTATGAGCTGTCAATACCTAGAAGCTTCTAAAAGCTCCTAGAAATTGACAGATGGCCTCTCAATTTTCTCTATCATGAAATCCGATGAAATTTCCTCAGCATCATCGGTCTATAATTGAATTTGTACTGGACGAGTACATATGTGCCCTCATCCGGAGGGGCCTTTTATTTTGGATTTCAAAAATCCTCAAAACTTTATCCAAAAATTCCATGTTTTCCCCCTCAAATTCCATATTCTAGCTCTCCTATATAAACCCCCTCCATCCTCACTAATTAGAGAGTATCTTTTGGGTCGCAAGGCCTTGGAGAGTCTTTTTTTGACTTTTGGAGAAAACTGAAAAATCAAATGAAAAGCAAAATCATATTGTTTCATCGAAGATTTTTGGGTCTTTTTGTGTTATATTATTTAAAAACAAGAGGCGTATAACACTAGTTCATTATAAAGTCAGAAGTCCCTCGAGAACTCAACTCGCCAGTTCCCAGGTTGCTGCCTAGAAAAAAGGTAAAATTCTCTTTCTTTTCATTTTATTTTTCTCATCCTTGTTGTAGTTGATTGACTGTGGTGAACTCTGTTGTGATAAATGTTGTTGTTGGGTTGATAATTGAACAGTGTCGTAGAATGTGATGGTTTCTCTTTACAGTTTTTTGAATGATTAAAAGTTTATCCCGTCTTCATGTCTTAAGTGTTGGTTATGATGCTTCCGGGGTATATTTTGGCCTACTTTTTTCTGTGGGATTCAATGGTGAAAAAAATCATTCAAATGATGCATGACACTGTTTAATCCATGGTCTACATTACCTTGTGAAGCTCCGAGAACAAGGTCTCGAGATAACTTTTAGTTACTCTAAAAAAGACCTTCAAAATACGACTAATGTTATGATCTTTTTATTGTCACATATAGAACTCTTTTAAGTGATTTTCTAGGCTTGTTACCTAGACATTGAAACACCATATTTCAATTTCTTTTCATATCTTCAAATTGTTCACTGTAGGAGTTCCATGACCAAGTCTTCACGTGATAAGCTCCTTATTTTCAAACTTGATGCAATTCATGTTTAAATGTTTCTCTATTGGATTAATCCATAAACATAGTAATATGAGTATTTCATTTTAAAATATTTGAATCTGCACTATCTAGTCTAGCAATGTTCTTTTTCCTCTGTTTTGGTTTTATCAATTTTTCGATATAGCTCGAGGACAAATCTGTCTAACGGCAGCCTGATGTTTCCCTTTTGAATCTCTTATCCGTTTAATGATGAGTCTCAACACTGTTCCTTTTCTATCTTAAATACTAAATGGAGTCTATATTGAAATTTTTGATTTGTCTAGTCTATTCCTATTTTTTGGTTACTCTAGACATAATTTTTGAGTATCTGGTTCTCTCTGTAATGTTGGATAATGCATAATTTTTTTTATACGAGCAGAACTAGTTTAACTATCAAAGAATGAGAAACAAGGGTGAAAGACGATATATATCTTAGAATGAATCTGTTTCATGTATGCAACTTTGGCTATGTATCAACATAAATCCTTAAGCTCGTTATGGTAAAATGAGTTCACATGTGGTAGATTTTTTTTTTACTTTGATATACATGTTGAGCTTTTCTTGACTAGCATAATACATTTCTTAAAACTTCTGATCTGTGTATGGAATTTGAAAGTGGTTCCTTTCCCTAATTCTTTTTTTATATATGTAGCATTGTTCAAATCTTTATTAAGTTTCAATTCGTATTAGCCTCCGAATCATTGTTTGTTAGATCTTTTCAGTGATGGGTATCAATATGAGTAGCTATGTGTTAAAATATTCCTTTTTCAGTATATGTAGGATGGTGTATATTTCATTAAGACAATTAGGATGTATTTGAGTGATGCTCATAATCGCTTACAATTGAAAAGAGGCCTAACATGTTAATCTATGAGTAACTTAGATCATTTAGTGTTCATATTAAAGTAATACTCTTTAAACTTTCTCTTCTTAATTTTTCTTAATATCTACCAATGCACCTTTAACATAAACTTTTAAAATTTGGTATTTCATCACATTTGCTTTCAATTTGGTTTCCTCGAAATGTGTAAAATTAGTTCACTAACGGATGCTAATCTTTGTTCTCTGTTTTATTGCATATGCTAATCTGTATCTTTTTTTTATGCATGTAACACCTTGATTGAGTCCATTCGGACTCCTCTTCTTTGCATTTTCTGGCGGGCCAAGCCCATTACCCTTCGATTCAAGCTTCCAATTGAAACCCAAAGGGGCTGGTATACTACAATACAGAGAAGATACAAGTCAAAAACAGTGATATACATGGGTATATATAGGATTGGGTCTATTGACCACGATTCAATAAGAAACGATCATCCCTTATTTGTTTATTTGAAGGATCTGATGTTGGATTGTACGAACCATTGTCCCTCGGAGTTGAAAATTATTTAGGTGGTTTTTCTTATTTTAATCAAAAGAAGATCTTCATCAGAAAGGCGTTCAGAAATTTCCAGAAGTTCGAGAATGAAGGACCTTCCATAGCGGCCTAGTTTAGGAATGTACCTCTGCATGAGACTGATATTTAATTGTACATCCCTTTTCCTTATTTTGTATCCCCATTTGATTTAATCGATTGTATATAATATACTTTTTGGGGCAATGGAACATCTTAAAAATTATATATATATATCCTTCAATACGTTAGGCCTACCTTTGGCATAAAAAGGTTACATATCTGTATAGGACACGCTATAAATTGTTATGTGATATAACTGTCTTATTTTCTTATGTATGTTGCTTAAATCAAAGGTGAATTGATCCACTCCTATTTGATATTTTAGAAGCCCTAAGCAAGATATGATCCTACCACACAATGTTCGACCAAAACTTCAAAGTCTTCCAAGTTTCTCGGAAAAATCCTAAACCCTTTTTCTTTCCACAAAGCCTCTAAAACATACTTTCCAACTCGAACTGTGTAAGGCCTAATTTCTCCTTCGAGGGATATGTAGGCAACCTTTCAGGGCTCGACCCCTAAATTCCTGTCTGTTTGAATCCTTTGATCAAATAACCACTCGTGGATTGATTCACCTTTAAGAAAGAAATTTTTTGTTGTTTATATTCTATCAAATCTCTTGTATTATTTATCATAAATTAAATCTAACATGGTTACCTTTTGATTAATTTTTCTGTATCAGGTAATAGATAAAGAAACTGATCTGTATTGAAGAAATCTAGTTTAACATCCTTATATCAAAAGATAAAGTAGATGAAGAATCCTCCCCTGACCATAGCTTGATAAAAGGAAAGGAAAATGACTGGCAACATTGAGGAAGCTAGGTTGACAAACATAGTTATACAAGAATGAATCATAGTGGATCAAAGTGAGCTAATGGCGCAAATACTGCAACAAATGGCCAAGATGAGGAAAGAAATACAATAGAACAGAGAATTCACCAGGATTGTTGTCACGACCCGATTTCTCAGTCATGATGGCACCTACAACCCCCAGTAGGCGAACCAATCTCCGTAGCCCAGAACGGTTAGTAATGGGCTACCTTCTAACAGTTTAAGCAGAAGATTTGATACATAAGCTGAAGTAATGGCATAATGAGAAGAAAATAGATACAAGAGAGATATAAACAAGCATAATCTAAGCCAAACCAAAACTTGGTATCAAAGCGTATAAGATCTAAACTACATCAGGAGTACAAAGGTCTAAAAGTCATATATACACAATGTCTCCGAAACTGTAAGAGTACAAAATATAGCAAGGATAACTGAAGTCAAGCTCTGAACGCCAAGAGCTCACCCTCAACCTGGATGATCCAAAAATTGCACCCCGCACGAGTCTCCGATGCACTAACGATAATGGCCCACACTAGGATCTGCACCAGAAGATGCAGAGGGTAGGGTGAGCACCAAATGCAAAGCATAAGGTACCCAGTAGGTATCCTAGGCCGACTAGGAACATATAAAGTAAAAGAGCAATAGCATGCAGAGTAGGAACAAACAGTCACATAATTCAACGATAAGCACACAGGAGCTAGCCTAGATGGAAGACAACAGAAATAATATATAAGGCTAGCATATAGAATATATACACACAATAGGCACAGGTGAAAGTAAGGACAATGCACCTGGGATCCTTGCAAAAACAATATATATAAGAATAAGTTCTAGAAATGGGCGGTATACCGGTACCCTCAAGTATAAGGAAAAAGGGAGGGAAGAATACAGGTTGACATGCTCGACATACAGGAATTAATACCCAATCAAGTCATATAAAACTCAATCAAGGAACTCACCACCTCACAGTAATCATGCTCATACTCAACCATAACAGGGAACAATATCGTAATAAAGTAATAAGAGTCTACCTACAGTCCCTCGGCCGCCCATACAATCGAGGAACACAATCAAGTGAAAACAAACCCTCTGGCATCCCATACTATCGGAGCATACAATCAACAAACAACAAAAAAAGGTGGTATCTCAAACAATGGATGATATGATGCATGAAAACCTTGGGGTAAAAGAGAACCTCTGTATATACCTCCTCTGGTCTTGATCAGGCCCAACAGGCAGGTTTCATGGAAGGAAACAACCCGTATACCTCTACTCCATCGTGTACCCTTCCCCCGGCACACGTATCCCAAAGCCTCAAGCTCGGAGCGACAATTTCCATAGAGGTCTTGAACCCCATACGAAAATTCAGAATCAAAACGAGTCCTCCAAAATCGAGTGCGGGTTCAAGCCAGTGGCTAAGTCTTAAATATGCATGCGTAGACCCTATCTAGGACTAAAACAGTGAAAAAGATGTATCAAAAACCATTCCAAGGGTGCTCGGGCAAAACCGGGTCTAAAATAGTAGTAAAAACATCTCAGATGCTCGACCCCGCCGAGCCTGATATCATTTCAAATCAGTAAGAAAACTTAGCTAGCACTCCGACCCGGTCGAGTCTAGCAATAGTGGTAAATCATGATAAAACCATATTTTTAACCTTCTTTTACCCCAAGAAGATTCACGTATCAAGTCAAATCATTTCCAAATCCAATTTCATCAAAAATGGGCCCCCAGGGCCATGCAAGGTTTAGAAAAACAGTTTTCATAGGCCCGAAGCCAAAAACCATAATAAAACATGGAAAAAACTCTTTTTATGCATGCAAATGATATGATCAACCCAAATAGCTGCCCGACAGCTCACAATTAACCTAACAGCCCTGCACAGGCTTCGATGCTAATCAACAAGCATAACCAGCCTAGAAGGATATTTCTATGTTCGGGACTTGCGGACATTCTCAATAATCTCACCTTTTAGATTCCAGAGTCAAGAAGACCTCACGGGGTCACAAGGGTAATAAATATATCAACTAACATGAATACTACACACAACAGAGGAAAGTAATAGGACGAATAATGGAAAAGCGGTCAAGGTCTGTGGTACCAACCTAATAACCCAACCCAAGGATGCCAACTAGTATAATTTTACTCGATATATGCGAAGTCTGGGGAATTAAGTCATAACCTACTTATCGTCTGACAACAAGTTGCGTGAACGATGATATCCAAGGCTGAGATGCTCTGAGAAGCTTCAAACAAGAATCAAACTATCAAATTCATGAATAAAATGTTAAGATGAGTCTAATGATACCCATATTGCTACAATTGTAGCCGGGTCAAACGCGAGACCGTGGGGCCTACAAATCGAAACTAAAAATGAAAAAAACCACGATGACCCCAATGATGCCAAGAAGGCATGCTCCAATTTTGAGAACAATTGGACAAGGGAAGGGCACCAAAATAGCCCGCCCAAGTTGGGGATTAAAGAATGGAAATTTTGAAAATAAAAATGGAAATTGGGCAAGAATTACTTACCAAACCAACAGAAAATCAGCCCAAGATGGATAAAACTTCACACCCACGAATACGCACAAGCTTAGGAGGCAGAAACTATCACAAAATCTAAGCTTTGGATGAGCATCAATGGAGGAATTAAGAGAAAACCCGAAGAAGGCAAGTTGGGAAAGATGACTTACCAAGAGGCGAAGAACTACGGATAATCGACGAACAAATAATTCCCCAAGGTTTAGAACTGAATTGAAGCAAAATAGTGGAGAGAATTTTGAGTTTTAGAGTGAGAAAAGTGAGGAGAAGGGCTGGAAAAATCGAAATGACAGCAATAAATAGCTGTTGTGCACAGCTGATTTTCTGCACTTTTTAGAAAACTCGATGGGGCATTCCGGGCACAATCAAAAACCGATATTCAAAAACCAATAGTGCTAATAGAGTGGAAACGATGTTCTAAACTCAACAGAATCAACAAAACTTTCATACGAGGTCATTTCAGAGAAATATTGACCCAAGTCAACAATAACGAAAAGGAACTCAAAGGCTCAAAATGAGTCTAACTCACCCGGAACCCGAAACCAACCATCTTCCTAGCCCGAACTCAATATTCCAGAGTTGATGGAATCGTCGGATCTCAAATCCGACACTCCGATAATCGAAAGTCAACCGAAGATACACTTTCAACTCCAAATGGACTGAAAACTGAGAAAACCGCACAAAACCCACACCGAAAGTTCTCAGGCTTGAACTAAAGGTCCAACTAGACCAAACTAATCGCTACGGAGCTAACGAAACTGTCCAAATTTAATTTCAAGCATGTTATCTAAGAATGTTGACTAAAGTCAATGATATTCTAAGTTTAAAGCTCTAAAATAGGCGAACGGCTAAAACGACCAAACGAACGACCAGGGCACCAAACTACCGGTCCCACCAAGCCATAATTGACTTAGGGACGCTACAGGAAGGCTCTAACAGTGCAATAAATGCAAATATTCAAAGATGACCGGAAGAGTCATTACAACATCCACTACTAAAAAGACTTTCATCCTCGAAAGTCAAGAAGGAGGGAGTACCTGAAAGCTCGAACAACTTCGGATACTGAGCATGCAACTCACTCTCGGTCTCCCAAGTAGCCTCCTCGACCGGATGATGCCTCTATTGCACTTTCACAATCGAAATCTCCCTAGATCTCAACCTCCTGATATCTCTGTCCAGAATAGCTATCGGCTCCTCAACAAATGATAAACTCTCATCCAACTAAACCAAATCCCAATGAAACACATAAGACTCATCATGCACATACCGGAGCAACATCAAAACATGGAAAACTGGGTGAACAGTTGAAAATATTGGAGGCAAGGCTAACATGTAGGCAACACTACCCACCTTCTATAGAATCCCAAACGGCCCAATAAACCTGGGGCTAAGCTTGCCCCGCTGACCAAATCTCATCACGCCCTTTATGGGCGATACTCAAAGGAAAACTAGATAACCAACACTGAACTCCAAGGCACGAAGTCTACGATCAGCATAGCTCTTCTGCCTTCTCTGGGCTGCTCTAAATCTGTCCTGGATCAAACGGACTCGGTCCGAGGAATCTTTAAGTAAATCTATACCCTGTGGTCTGAACTCTAACCCATCAAACCAACTAATGGGCGATCTGCAATGCCTACCATACAAAACCTCGAAAGGTGCCATGCCAATGCTCGAATGAAAGCTATTATTATACCCAAACTCAGCCAATGGAACAAACTAATCCCATGACCCTCCAAAGTCAAGAACACAAGCCTGAAGCATATCCTCCAGGCCCTGAATAGTCCTCTCAGACTGGCCATCTGTCTGAGGGTGGAAAGCAGTACTAAGCTGAACCTTCGTACCCAAATCCCTCTGTATAGCTCTCCAGAACTGGGATGTGAACGGAGTGCCGCGATCTGAAATGATAGAAGCTGGGACCCCGTGCAATTGTACAATCTCACGAATGTAGATCTGTGCTAACCTCTCTTCCCTGTAGGAAGTCTGAACTAGCAAGAAATGTGCTGACTTAGTCAGCCTATCAATGATCACCAAAATGGAGTCAAACCCCCGAGTAGTACGAGACAAACTAACAACAAAGTCCATAGTAATACTTTCCCACTTCCACTCAGGAATGGGAAGTCGCTGCATCAAACCACCCGGTATCATATGCTCGAACTTCACCTGTTGACAGTTCAAGCACTGAGATACGAACTCTACCATGTCCCACTTCATACCACTCAATGAGTAAAGCTATATCAAGTCTCTATATATCTTTACTGCGCCAGGATAGATGGAGTATCTGGAATAATGTGCCTCACAGAGTATTAACTATATCAAATCACCAACTTTCGGAACACAAAGTCAACCCTCAAACCTCATAATCCCATCAGAACCCAAGGTAACCCGGCTAGCCTCACCCTGAACCACCTTATCACGAAGGTCACACAAACTCTGATCCTCAAACTATCAGCTCTGAATCTGATCAACTAGAGTAGAACGAACCTCAACACTGGCAAGAACTCTGTTGGGATCCAATAAGTCAAGCCTAACTAAACGGTTAGCCAAGGACTATATGTCCAAGGCCAACGGTCTCTCAGAAGCTGAAAGTGAAGCTAGGCTTCCTATACTCACCGCCTTCCAACTCAAGGCATCCGCTACCACATTTGCCTTGCCCGGATGGTATAAAATAGTGAAATAATAGTCCTTCAGCAACTCAATCCATCTCCTCTGTCTCAAGTTCATCTCGTGCTTAATTGTAATATACTGAAGATTACGATGGTCAGTGAATATCTCACAATGAACTCCATATAGGTAGTGCCTCCAGATCTTGAGCGCGAAAACTACTGCTGCCAACTCTAAGTCGTGAGTAGGGTAGTTGTGCCTGTGAACCTTTAGTTGCCTCAACGCATATGCTATCACTCGACCCTGCTGCATTAACACACAACCAAGATCGACCCCTGAAGCATACAATACATGGAGAAACTCTGACCCTCAAATGGCAAAGTAAAAACTAGAGCTGAAGTCAATAAGGCCTTAAGCCTCTGGAAGCTATCCTTGTACTTATCAGACCACTCATCCTTCCTAGTCAGCATAGTCAAGGGTGTTGCTATGGAAGAAAATCCCTCAACAAACTGTTTTTAATACCCAGCTAACCCAACAAAGCTGCGAACCATGGTAGGAGTAGTAGGTCTAGGCCAATCAGGAACGGGAGAAATCTTACTCGGATCAACTCTAATCCCATCCTTAGACACCACGTGCCCTAGGAATGCAACTAACTCTAACCAAAACTCACACTTTAAGAACTTGGCGTAAAGCCGATGATCTCTCAAAGTTTGAAGTACAGTCCTCAAGTGCTGCTCATGCTCATCTCTACTCCTCGAGTATACTAGGATGTCATCAATGAAGACTATCACGAACATATCCAAGTACGGACTAAGCACCCTGTGCATCAAGTCCATGAAGGCTGTGGGGGAATTAGTCAATCCAAAAGACATCACCAAGAACTTATAGTGGCCGTAACGTGTCCTGAATGTTTTCCTAGGGATATCCTCTGCCCTAATCCTCAACTGATGGTAGTCGAACCTCAACTCAATCTTCGAAAACACGGTGAAACCCTGAAGCTGATCAAATAAGTCATCAATCTTGGGTATCGGATACTTATTCTTCACTGTCACCTTATTCAACTATCGATAATTAATACACATCCGCATCGACCCATCTTTCATCTTCACAAAAAGAACAGGAGCACCCCAAGGAGACACACCCGGTCTAATGAACACCTTATCTAATAAATCCTGGAGCTGCTCCATCATGGAATAATAGATGGACACCTGACAGACCTGGCGGCAGTGCTAATCTGTAAGCCACTGTCCCTATGATATTAAGAACTTCAAACGGTCCGATGAACCAAGGGCTAAGCTTGCCCTTCTTACTAAAATGCATAACTCCCTTCATTGGTGTAACTTTCAACAATACCTGCTCACCAATTTGAAATTCCATATCCCTTACATTGCGATCCGCATATTCCTTCTGCCTGCATTGGGCAGCTAGCAACTTGGTTTGAATGCCTCTTACCTTTTCTTATGCTTTTCTTACCAAGTCTATGCCGAAAGGCTTTACGTCGCCTTCCTCAAACGACCCTATAGGTGACCTACAACTCCTCCCATACAAAGACTCAAATGGTGCCATGTCTATACTAGAGTGGTAGTTATTGTTGTATGAGAACTCACACAATGGTAAAAACTGGTCCCAATGACCACCGAAGTCAATCACACATGCTCTCAGCATGTCCTCCAATACCTGAATCATCCTCTCTGACTGACCATCAGTATAAGAATGGAAGGCTGAACTAAAGGTGAATTATGTACCCAACTCTTCATGTAACTTACCCCAAAATATAGAGGTAAACTGCGTACCCCTGTCTGAAATAATGGACAGTGGCACCCCATGCAATCTCAAAACCTCTTTCACGTAGATTTTAGCCAATTACTATGAATTATAATCCACCCTGATTGGAATAAAATGAGCTGACATGGTCAGCCTGTCAACAATGACCCAAATAGAGTCATACTTCCCGATGGTCTTAGGGAGACCCACCATAAAATCCATGGCTATTTTCTCTCACTTCCACTTTGGAATGGGAATTCTCTGAAGTAGTCCTGCAGGTCTTTGGAGTTCATACATTACTTGCTGGTAATTCTGACACCTGAACAAAAAATCTGCTATGTCCTTTTTTAATCCCAGGCTACCAATAAAGTTGCCTCAAATATCTGTTCATCTTGGTTACACACGGATGAATTGAATATCGTGAACCATGAGTCTTTGCCAACACCTTCTGAATCATATCATCAACCAGAGGAACACAAATCCTTTCTTTGAAAATTAACACACCGCCAGAATCCAACGTGGCATCCCCGGACTCTCTGGATATTGCCTTGCTCCGAATCCTGCACAACTGCGAATCCTGAAACTGGTTGGCCTTTATCTCCTCTATGAAAGTGGATTTGACCTTAATACTGGATAGTACCCCACCTTGTTATGAAATACCCAAGTGCATGAACTTAGATTCCAATGCATGAATCTCCTTAGCAAGTGGTCGTTTGGACAACCCCAAACAAGCCAAACTTCCCATGTTAACTGTCTTCCGGCTAAATGCATTTGCCACCACATTAGCCTTACCCAGATGGTACTTAAGAGTCACATCATAGTCCTTTAACAACTCCATCCATCTTCTCTTCCTTAGGATCAAGTCTTTATAAGAGAAGACATATTGCAGACTGCGATGGTCGGTGAACACCTCACACCTAACACTATAAACATAGTCTCTCCAAATCTTGAGTGCAAACACCACCACTGCCAACTCCAAATCGTGAGTCGGATAGTTTATCTCATTCACCTTCAACTACCTAGAAGCATACACTATCACATTCCTATCCTGCATGAACATAGCACCCAAACCAGAATATGAAGCATCACAATAAATAATAAAGTCCTTACCTTCAACAAGAAAAGACAAAATAGGAGCCATGATCAGAAGTGTCTTGAGATTTTGGAAGCTCTCCTCCCACTTGTTGGACCACACAAATGGTACATCTTTTTGTGTCAGCCTTGTCAAGTGGGTAGCAATGGATGCAAAATCCTTGACGAACCTACAATAGTAGCCTGCAAATCCCATAAAACTTCTCACCTCAGTCATCGAGCTAGGCCGGACCCAACTCTTGACTTCCTCAATCTTCTGGGGATCTACCATCACCCCCTTTTCTGACACTACATGCCCCAAGAATGCTACTAAAGTCAACCAGAACTCATACTTGGAGAATTTCGCATAAACCCTTTGACGTCTCAAAATGTCCAACACTATACGGAGATGTTTAGCATGCTCCTCCCTACTCTTGGTGTAGATAAAAATATCATCATTAAAATAATGATGAATGAATCCAAGTAAGGTTTAAACACCCCATTTATCAAACTCATGAATGTTGCTGGTGCATTGGTTAACCCAAACGACATCACTAAGAACTCGTAATATCCATACTAGGTATAAAAAGCAGTCTTAGGAATGTCCTCAGGCCTAATCTTTAACTGATGATATTCCGACCTCAAGTAAATTTTTGAGAACACAGATGCACCTGTAACTGGTCAAAAAGATCGTCAATATGGGGTAAAGGCTACTTATTCTGGATGGTGACCTTGTTCAGTTTCCTATAATCTATGCACATCCGCATACTACCATCCTTCTTTATCTCAAACAAGACCGGAGCACCCCAAGGCAAAGCATTGGGATGGATAAATCTATTATTTAGTAGTTCATGGAGCTGAGACTTAAGGTCCCTTAACTCTGCCGGAGCCATACGATAAGGAGGGATAGAAATTGGGTGAGTGCCCGGCTCCAAGTCAATAAAGAAATCAATATCCCTGTCCGGAGACATACCAGGCAAATCTGCTAGAAACACCTCTCAAAAAACTGAAACAACTAGAACTGACTCAATAGATGGGGACTCCACACTATTAACCCAGAGATGAGCCAAAAAGGCTAGACACCCCTTCCCCACTAGCTTTCTAGCGTGAACTAATGATATTACCTAGACCAGCTTGGCCTTGTACACTCCTTCACACTCTAGCCTATCCTTACCCGGTATTTCTAGAGCCACGGACTTGGTGTTACAATTCAACACAACATGATAAGGATATAACAAGGTCATGCCCAAAATGATATCAAATTCTACCATATCCAGTATTACCAAGTCTACCCATGTATGCAACCCACAAACACAACAGAACAACTATGATAATCATGAGTAACAATCACTGACTCTCTAACCGGGGTAGAAACATGGATAGGGGAATCAAGTATATCACATATCAAGTCTCGACCCAAAGCAAATCTCACAGACATAAAAATATGTAGAACCTGGGTCAAATAATACCAAAGCCATTCTATCATAGACAATAATGGTACGTGTGATCACCGCATTTGATGCCTCAGCCTTGGTCCTCCATGGAAATGTGCAGTAGTATGCCTGATTATCAATTCGGCCAACTTCCCTATCCAGCTGCGGTGCACCCTTGCCCGCGCTGTTGTTCCCTCTATCTCCTCAGCCTCCCTGAAAGTTACCTCGCCCACCCTATAGATGACCTTTAGCATAAGCACCTCTACCTGCCAGGACCACAACCTTAGACTGCTATTGAACCTGATTACCAGTCTGCCTGTGAGGTCACTCCCTCTTAAAGTGTCCCAGATCACCACAATGGAAACAACCACGATCAAGTGTAGGCCTGTTGGCAGATGTGTAGGAAGCTCCCTGGACTCTAGGAGCTGAAAAACTGCTGATTAGCTCCCGGACGACCACCTATAGCTACTGGAAGAGCTGACTGAATAGGATTGGCTGAGTTTATCTGTTGATTCTGTCCCCTGGGGTAGAAACCACTGTAATTTCCCTCATTTCGGGGCTTCTTGGATAACATCTTAGCCTGTCCCGCTTACTTAACTCCCTCAAGTTTCTTTACATAATCCGCCACTTCATTGAAGCCTTTCACTGATGAAGTCATGTGCATGGATAATACCTGAAGCTCAGTATTCAAAACCTTCACAAACAATCGAACCCGCTCCTCCTCAGAACCTAACCACTAGGTAGCAAAATGAGACAAACCGTGGTATTTTGCCTCATAAGCAGAGACTGACATGCTACCCTGTTCCAAATTCAATAACTCATCCTTTTTCCTATCTCTCAGAGTACGGGGTGCATACTTCTCTAAGAAGAGAGCGTGAAACTTCTCCCAAGTCAATGGAGGCAAAATAGATGATCGACACTCCACATGAGATCTTCACCACTGCTTGGTGTCACCTTGCAGCTGAAATATGATGAACTCAACCCTATGTTGTTGCACAATGCCCAGCTTGTGCAGCCTCTCATAGCAATCCAGTATGAACTCATAAGCATCTTCCCTATCAGTACCCTGAAACGTGGGAGGTTTCAGCTTGAGAAACTTGGTCAACATCTCATGTTCATTTCCTTTCATCACCGGGCCTAGCATTGCCCTGAAGAAATCACATGTGCCTGAAGTTGTATCCATCCTAGGAGCTGTAGGATCTGCTGGTTGAGTGCTAAGAGCCTGATTTTCAACACCCTCGGGGGTGGTTCCCGCACTAACCAAACCACTCAAGATGTTCCAAGCCTGCTAAAATGCTTCGGGCGTCATACATGGATGGACTACACCTCTAGTCAGTGCTGCCTCCGTTTGTTCCCCATCATTCTCCACAACAACTTCCGCATCCTCAAAAACATGTTCCTAAGGTGGGGGAGGGGTTTCTTCCCGCGCTCCTATAGTGTCTTGAACTCCACCCCTGGTGGGTGTGACTCTATCGCGACCTATGCCCCTCTGCCCCTACCATTGCCTCTACCTCTGACAGCCGAGCCCGCCACTGGGATTGCTGCTCTAGCCCCATTATTCCTGGTGTTAACTGATAAACACTCAAATCATGGCTCTCCAATTGGGATTTCACGATGAACGCGTAGTCAAAACAAAATTTATAAACCCAACGAATGTCGAGGTCGTACCCAAGGGACCTGATTTAGCTCATTAGAGATTGTGCGAAGCAATTTCAAAATGAGAGTGGTTGTTCAACAAAACCAAAGCAATAAAATGGGGGAATTGGGAAAGTTGTAACTACTAACTCAATTCAAACAAAAGCGATAAAATAGATATGGGTGTACCAATGAGAACTATATGACTAGGGGTGCATTTTTGATGGGGCATTCGCTCTAGGATAGGGTAATCACTAATTCACTAAAATTCTCACCTATTAACATGGGTAGCATTGTCATAAGTGTGGAATGCAATCTCTTGATCAACATCCACATATCCAATAATTTTGGTTAGAACATCATTTGGTGTGCTAAATAACCAACCAATATTTGCTTGGAGAGGTCATCCTATTTCTAGCTCGGATCCTTAAATGGGAGATTCCGCGATTGGAGCTATATCTAGCCTCCAATCTAAGTGGATTCCGAAGTACCCACTAGAAATTTCACATCCACAACTACAAAATTCTCTCTCGAGCAACTAAATAACCAAGTAAGGTAAATTCATGTTTGCAACCACAAATTATTAGATTAAAATATGGTGAAATTACTAGACCCATATCAGATAAGCAATTATAAGAGAGAATTAGCAACACCCACACCCCTTAGCTAGGCACCCATCATCAATACACCCTTAGAAAAGAGAAATTAGCCACTCATAGAAGGGGGAGAAGATATACAAGCTGGGTAAATCAAATTCCCATCCATTGTAGATGATTCTCAAGTTCTAGAGTCAAATTAGGTACACAATTTGTTAAACAAAAGATTGGATTGAAAACCCTCCCTCAATGGAGATGGAGAAAATGTTTACAAGCCAAAAATATCTCCAAGTTCTCTACTGGAATTCTCTGCTCAAAATTATATATACAAAATAAGCCTAAAATTGCCTTTTACATGTTCCCAAAATTGTCATATAAATTTAGGACAAAATTGCCCTCATGGTGGTGTGCGATGCGGCGTGCGGTTCGCACGTCACAGTGTGCGCATCACACACCTGCTTCAGGTTGACCAGTGACTTTAGCTTCTTAGGTAGGCTTTGTGCAAAAGGTGATGCATTTCATACCACGAGATGTGTGTGTCGCATGGCGACTGCATGCCGTGGTAGAATCTTCAGTCATCTTGCATCTTCATGTGGAGGAGATACGAACCGCACCTCGACTTGTGCGTGTCGCACAACAACCGCACCTCTCGGCAGATTCTCCAGCTTTTCTCAACTCTTCACACTTAGCTCCTTTTTGGCTCTTTTTGGCTCTTTTTGGTTCCATATCCTTGTTTCTCCTCTTCTATCCAAAGTACTTGCATAAACATCAATAAAGGCCATAAGAACCTCTAAATCAATTCAAAACATAGAAATAATTCATAGATATTGTCTCAATAAGTTGGTAGATTACTGACTTATCAGTGGATTCCCAAGTACCCACTATTAATTTCACATCCACAACTTCAAAATTCTCTCTCGAGCAATTATATAGCCAAGTAAGGTAAATTCATGTTTGCAACCACAAATTTTAGATTAAAACATGATGAAATTATTAGACCCATATCAGATAAGCAATTATAAAAGTGAATTAACAATACCCACACCCATTAGTTATGCACTTATCATCAATACACCCCTAGACAAGAGAAATTAGCCACTCATAGAAGGGGGAGAAGATATACTAGCTGGGTAAATCAAATTTCCATTAATTGTAGTTGATTCTCAAGTTCTAGAGTGAAATTAGGCACACAATTTGTTAACCAAAAGATTGGATGGAAAACCCTCTGTCAATAGAGATGGAGAAAATGTTTACAAGCCAAAAATATCTCCAAGTTCTCGCTCTGAAATTCTCTGCAAAAATTATATATACAAAATAAGCCTAAAAGTGCCATTTATATGTTCCCAAATTATCAAAATAATATTAGGACAAAATTTCCCTCTGGGTGGTGTGCGATGCGACGTGCGGTTCGCATATCGCAGTGTGTGCATCGCACACCTGCTTCCGATTGACCAGTGACTTCAGCCGCATAACTAAGCTTTATGCGAAGGTGTTGCATTCCACACCACAGAATGCGCGTGTTGCATGGCGACCGCAATCCTTAGCATAATCTTCACTCATCTTTGCAGCTTCATGCGGAGGAGGTGTGGACTGTACCTCGACTGTGCGTGTTGCACAACCACCGCACCTCCTAGCAAATTCTCCAGCTTTTCTCAACTCTTCACACTTAGCTCTTTTTTTACTCTTTTTGGATCCGTATCCTTGTTTTTCCTCTTCTATCCAAAGTACCTGCATAGACATCAATAAAGGCCATAAGAACCTCTAAATTCATTCAAAACATAGCAATAATTCATGGATATAGGTTCAATAAGTTGGTAGATTACCAATTTGTCAAACCCCCAAACTTGAACTATTGCTTGTCCTCAAGCAAGATACTCACACAGCAAGGAATGAATTATGCTAAGGCTCAATTAAGGCACAAAAACTACTCTACACTAAGAATGTAAGGAAAAGAAACAAACAAATGACTCAAACAAAAGACTCAAGTACTATGCTTATCTAAATTTGGACCACCACATGCTCATGGCAATTGCTCATTTCAAAACCTTTTGTTCAAAGGACATCATATTTCATTCAAATTTCAAGGGAATTTTTGTCATTAAAAGTAAGACATTTAAGATTCTTAAGTCATTGGCATGGACCATCAAGGTCTGCCTCGAGATTCGCCACACAACTTATCTCATTCATTCCCCTCAATTGAAATAGAGACTCATGCTTCGATTCGAGTGCATGATGTCACTTACCACAAGAGATAATCTCACTCATAATCATTCAATTCACTAAATATGGGAGAACTAAGAAGACTCTCACTCTCTCAAAGAAGTTCAAGGGCATGCGCAAATCGAACCATAGGCGTGCCTTTCATGTAATTTTCCACTAATGTAGGGTAGCCAAGCTTGGAATCACCAAGGACTTGCGGGTTACAATATTGTCTAGGGCTAAGGTGAGGATATCATTTGGTTCAAGTGACTACACCTCCCTAATGCTCTTTGTTTTCATTTCAAACGCCGCTCGTATTTTTCAATTTCAACTTCACCTTATTTCTCCCTCACACAATCCAAGATTTCTCCTTTTTACCTTATGATCATTCACAACTTATATCACCTTCACTTGGTAGCACCTATTTTTTATTTTTAATTTGCTCATTGGATTGATCTTTTAGAGCAATTTTCAATTCTTGAATTAAGGTGCTACCTTGCACTTGAAGTGCACTTCTTTTCTTCTCCTTATTTGATCACATGCACCCCCCAAACCTAGGCATTTGCCAATGTTATCTTTTGTTTTCCCCCCAAACTTAGGCTTTTAGCCTACATTTCATTTTCAAGCAATTAGAGAGGATGGGTGCCAAGATAGAGGTTTCAAAAAGGTGAAGGTGTTAAAAAGGTGTCAAAGAATGGTCACAAGCTCAAAGGGGTTCACTAGGATTTGATTTCATTGGGAGGTCATTTGAGTGAAGTGGCTATCAAAAAGCGCATAAGGTCATTTTCCAAGCTCGGATACACCTAGAATTTTGCCTTGAATAATATTCGGGGAAAGTTCTAGACGACACTTATGCACAAAAATCAAGGTACAACCTCACCACACAAGGTATCATGCCACAAGACTTCATTCATTAGTCCCACAATCAATTAGGGAAAATGACTTTTGACAAGCTATTCTGAGTTCATTACACACTCGTTTGTGAGTCAATCAAGTCAAAGTGAGAATGTGCAAGTCATGACAAGAGAATGCATTTCCTCAAAAATTAATTTCCCTTCTTACTTTCCTTTTCAAAAAAAATTTACCAAGAGAATTTTTTTTCTGGTGGGCCCACTTCGAGACAAGCACTTACATTCTCAATTTATCATAGGGAAACACCAACCCGGTTTGACACACAAAAAAAAAAGAGAAGAAAAAGAAAATAATCAAAACTTTTGCTCCTTGGGAAAGAACCGTAGTATTAAGAAAACCCTCGGATTTTATTTCTACACTACTATGAAAAAGGCTATCCACAATTTTTCACGCGCATGAACCATTCAAGAACAAGCCCCGACATAGGCATTTAGCGCATTTGCAAGGCACGGGTAGTGGAACAATGGGGCATGTATGATCAACCCGGCACACAATCAATAAAAACATCAAGACCAGCGAGGGCATAATTAAGTTCAAAGTAAAACTAAAACATAATCTAGAGAAAAGAAAAATAATAGCATCACAATCAATTATCCAAAATGTGCCTGACAAGGGCCAAATAAAACTAAGCAGAATAGTCAACTAGGCCCGACAAGGGAAATAAATTATCTCAACCCCACTCACGGGCATCAAAAAGCAAGTAAGTAAATAAAGCCACCCCTCCCCATAAAAGGAGCATTGCCCTAAATGCTCATAGTGTAATGGGAAAAGGGTGGAACTCCCCGGAGGATGTAGTCCTCATCATCACCATCATCAGGAGCAACTTCTTTTTCAACATTCTTCCCGGTTGGGCCAGCACCACACCTTCGAGAGTTTGCTAAAAATGTGGAGTCATGAAGCACTCTCTGAAACTTAGGGTTCTCATCATCAACCAGCTCTTGCTCAGCATGACCGGGCAGATCCTCAGATGCATATAAAGCAAACAAGTCATCCAATGGGCCGAGAATCCTCCTGGGTGGAGGCAATATGGTCAAATCAACTTCCACTACCGGATCTTTGCCTTTGGACTTGTCAATATCTTTTTGTAGTTTTGAGATTGCCCCTTCCATAACATCAACTAGCTTGCACAACGTGATCAGACTATCAACCACCCCTTGCACTGCACTCTTGATAGCCCTGGTGATCATTCCTGGTAGTTTTGTGGCTATGTCTGCCAGTTTCTTCTCACGACTATGAGTTTTGTCAGCCATATCTTGAAGATCACTCATTATCATAGAGGGTGCGGGGGCATGTTGGCGTTCCTCCGAAGTGTCCCGAGAGGGGGAAGAAATGCTTGCTCTAACAACAGGCTTGTCACTGTCAATATCACTCAGTTGCTCCATTATTGGCCTCTTGAATATGGGGGCATACCTATCTGTCTTCTATTCAAGATCGATGACGATGATGGCATGAGTGAACTTGTCTCAAGGGAGAATAGGAACATCCGATTTAGCAAACAACTTGGTGATCAGGACCAGAAAAGGGAGGGAGTCATTTCCGCGACGAGCTTTCCTCCGGATTACCATTGCAGCCACCTCTCTAAAATTTATATGCTCCTCCGTCATGATAGCCTCAATTAGAATGGAACCCTCTTGAGTTATTTTTTGGTTATTCTGAGAGGAGAGAATACGGTTGCGCACTAGATCATACCAAAGTCGCGCCTCAAATACCAATGATATCATCGGTATATCACCTCCCATGGTGGACCACAAAGAAGTACCTAGAGCAATGATGTGAGCTGTCTCTTGATATGGCTTGAACTCAGCAGTCATTTTAGCAATCAGGGCTGGTGCAAGGTCAATTAGGTGTCCCAAATATATCGCATTGATTGCAGCGGGGGTGACAAACACATTCTTGCCTCTGACAGTGACAACATCAAGATTGGGGAACTTTTCTTTAGGGCCTTTATAGCCTTTGGAATCCTGTATGGCTTGGTAAGCCGCAAATAATTCGCGGACTATTTCTTTAGAGTATCCCCCAGGTACATCTTGAAATGGCTGCCACCCTCTAGTAACAAACTGGTGGTGCATATTGGGTAGCTCATCGCCAACCTCCTCTAGATTAAAGCTCTGAACCACATTGAAAGTTCTTTTTTTGTCCCAGGTTTAGTAGGTTCTCATGCCCTCTACCCAAAAGCAGACCCTTGCTTCATCTGCGGCTAATCTTTCCATTGCTTGGTTTCCAGGGTTTCTCTTGCTAGAATACATAGTCTGCATCAAAATATTTTGAGCCAAAAACAAAACAAAATCTATGAAGGGTGGAATGAAAAAGATTAGAAGCAAAGTATGTGTCTGTTTGTCTTGTGCGGACCACATGCAAAATGCACTAGTAAGAGTGCGTGTCGCACAAGCCAACAGAACCTCAGGAAATTTTTCTACTGATGTGTGAAGCTGGTGTGATCTGCACCATCAGAAGTGCGTGTTGCATCAAGCTTTGCCCCTCAATTCAGTGTTCTGCACTTTCTTTTCAACTTGGTGCGATGCTTTGTGCAACCCGCACGTCAAGATCTATGCATCGTATGCGAAATGCATAAAGGAAAAATTGGAATTTTTTGTTCCTTGTGTTCTTGTGAGTTACGCATATGATCCATAGAGAAAGATGTGCTTCAGCACGTAGCACCATACGCAACCAATTCATAATAACAAAAGGGGCAAAGGGGATTCATGACCATAACTTTCGAGTACTCAAACTTCCCCGAATTTCCATCAACACATAACCAACAAGAAAGGACTCAACGACTTCCCTTAAGATGGAAATTACTCCGTCTATCATCGGGAACATCAAGCCCTCCTTGAAACAATGGGAACCAATAGCATGTCAACAATTAACCTCCTCCCCGCACAAGATTATATATCCCAACTAGATTTTCAATAAGGATCATGGGCATACAATCAGCAACATTCAACCTCAATTATCAATTATCAATCAAAACCTCGTGACTACTAACGACTTGCCCTTCAAAACAACGTCACCCAATCTATCATCGGGACAAATCAAGCACTAGTAACAAGTGGGTTACTCAGACTTCACCCCATCACAGATATTAAGGCTAAACATTACTACCAATCAATATGCATAGTTAAGATTTACAATCTACCAAGTTGACATTAAGAGAATTCATCATTACAACTCAAAATTGGGGACCCAAATTTTTCGGATCTCACCTATTATCAATATGGCTAGTCTACTAAGCATGCTTCACAATATGAGTTCCCAACAATCATAAAAACAACTATTTAACATCGAGGAACTTACCACAAGTGAAGATTACTAAGGAAAGAACGAAAATCAAAGCCTTTTGAATTCCAACAATGGTGAACCATAAGATCTCCTGGAGAATGATGACGGCAATGTGGACAAGTAATGGAGAAGATTGGGTGAGAAAAGGATAAGGTTTTGTGGGAGTTTGAGGGGTTTGGAGAGAATTTTGGTGGAGGATTTTGAGAGTTGTGGAGAAATATTATGGAATAATAAGGGAGAGGGGCAATTTTAAAAGAAAAAGAAGGAGAAGAGTCAGCCGGGTCATCTCTGGGTCAGATGGGTCAACAGGTTAGGTCAATTAAAAATTCAAATTTACCTCTTATGCTCCGTGACATATGATTCGCACCAGGAAAGGTGCAGACCATATGGTGTATCGTACATGCCCCTTTTTGCTCCCCTGGGTTTTCCCAGGCATCTGTTTCCTTGTGCGATGGATGTGCAACGCGTACTTGGGCTTGTGTGGTCCGCACAGCCCAGCGCACGTCACCTTCATTTTCTTTTTCTCCAGGCCGTCTATTTTGGTATGTAATTGGATGTGTGACACGCACAATTGCTTGTGCAGTCTGCACAGTCCACCGCACGATACCTTTTTACCTTGTTTTCCCTAATTGAGTTCTCCATTCTATGCATTCCCTACAGAATATCAAAAACAACAAACAATAACCAAAAACATAGAAAGAAACTTGGGTTGCCTCCCAAGCAGCGCTTGATTTAACGTCGCGGCACGACGATGTTAGCTCAATCCTCATTTATTTTTGGGGTTGTTGACGGTGTCGCTAGGCAGCGTTCCCTTCATCCGTGGGTTTATTTGGGCCTCAAGGTGTTTGATCGAGGCACTATAGGAGCTCACCATTTGGTGAAGTGTAGAGACCTCACTCTTTAGCTCACTTACTCCCAAGTTTGTGTTGTCCACCTTCTTAAGAACCAAGAACAACATGTATTCTATCTTAGATTGGACGAGATTGCTTGTGCCCGGTTTGTAGAGAGAATCCGATTTGTTTGGGGGGTGTAAGGATTTGAGCTCTAGTGATTGAAGCGATCACCATCCTTATCTCTTTCACGCCAATTTCCATCCCTCTCTTTATCTCTAATACAACATTGATTCTCCTCCCTCGGGTGATAATATTCGGGGTAAGAACCCGCCAACACGTAGCATAGCTTACCATCAATCTTAGTCATAAGTTCAATATCATTCACCTTTATCTCCGATGTACTCACTGCATTCACCTTCTTAACACAAGCTCCCATCACATGCTTGGCCATCAAATCGATTTGTGTCATCATTTTAGCCAAAGCTTTATCTCGCTCCTCATCTTTTCTCCTTGTTTCATTTGTCAAGATTGTTGAGGGCATTTTTAAAGACGACATGTCTACCTCTCTCGTATGCCAAGATTGATTGGTCTTGGTCATTCGTTCTAATAATAGCGAGGCAATATGAAACTCAAGATCCATAAAGGTGCCACCTCCAAGATTATCGGCCACCGATTTGTTCACAGAGTTCAATGACCGGTAGAAGCTTTGTAATAACACATTGTTTGAATATTCATGGTTTGGACACAAGAGAAGCTTCTTCTTGAATCATAGCCAAACCTCATGTAAGGGCTCACCAGGGAGTTGCTTGAAGTTAGTAATATCGTCTCGGAGTTTCATCATACGAGATGGAGGAAAGAACCTTGAAGTGAATGCTTCAACCAACTCAGCCCAAGATGTGATAGATTCATCCGGTAATTCTTTCAACCATGTCATGGCTTCCCCCGTCAAAAAGAAAGGGAATAGGCATACTCGAATGGACTCTTGGGAGATATTGTGGATGATATATGGTTGGAAAATCTCCATGATGTTCCAAATATGACGGTTGGTATCCTCATGGGCAGCTCCACTAAATAGCCCCTTTATTTTAATAAAATAGAGCATGACACTGCTTGTCACATGAAAGACAACATTTTCCACCATGGGGGATAGGCGGATTGCACCTACACCTCTGTGCATCAAAGGCACAGCAGCGTTGGCGTTGTCAAAGCCGCCAATGCTCTCATTGTCATCGGCTTCCTCCATTACTGGCCTGCTCAATCAACACACAAACAACAAAAAGTAAAAGAAGACAAATACTCTCAAGTTGACTTTACAACTACAATAAAAAACTAGCTAATAATCAAGTCCCCGGCAACGACACCATTTTTGATAAATTCTCAAATCGTGCTCTCTAATTAGGAGGACACGACAATTTTGTAGTCAAAACAAACTTTATAATCTCGTAACGGATGTTGGGGCCATACCCAAAGGACCTGATTTAGCTAGTTTGAGATTTTGCGAAGCGATTTCAAAGAAAGAGTAGTTGTTCAACAAAACCAAAGCAATAAATGGGGGAATTGGGAAAGTTGTCACTACTAACTGAATTAAATAAAAAGCTATAAAATCAAGATGGGTGTACTAATAAGAACTAGATGACTAGGGGTGCACTTCCGATGGGGCATTCGATATAGGATAGGATAATTACTAATTCACTGAAATTTTCACCTATTGACACAAGTAGCATTGGTTATGGGTGTGAAATGTTATATCTCGATCAACATCCACATATATGATGATTTCGGTTAGAACATCATTTGGTGTGCTAAATAACCAACCAATATTTGCTTGGGAAGGTTGTCCTATCTCTATCTCTGACCCTTAAATGGGAGATTCCGCGATTGGAGCTATGTCTAGCCGCCAATCTAAGTGGATTCCCAAGTACCCACTAGCAATTTCACATCTACAACTACAAAATTCTCTCTCGAGCAATTACATAGACAAGTAAGGTAAATTTATGTTTGCAACCAAAAATTTTAGATTAAAACATGATGAAATTACTAGTCCCATATCAGATAAGCAATTTTAAAAGTGAATTAACAACACCCATACCCATTAGCTAAGCACCCATCATCAATACACCCCTAGACAAGAGAAATTAGCCACTCATAGAAGGGGGAGAAGATATACCAGCTGGGTAAATCAAATTTCCATCCATTGTAGTTGATTCTCAAGTTCTAGAGTCAAATTAGGCACACAATTTGTTAACCAAAAGATTGGATTGAAAACGCTCTCTCAAAAGAGATGGAGAAAATATTTACAGGCCAAAAATATCTCCAAGTTCTCTCTCTAAAATTCTCTGCAAATATTGCATATACAAAATAAGCCAAAAAGTGCCTTTTATATGTTCCCAAATTATCATATTATTTTAGGAAAAAATTGTCTTCCGGGTTGTGTGCGACGCGACGTGCGATTCGCACATCGCAGTGTGCGCGTCACACACCTGCTTCAGATTGACTTGTGACTTCAACCGTATAAGTAAGCTTTATGCGAAGGTGGTGCATTTCGCACCATGGAATGTGCACGTTGCATGGCGACTACACTCCTTAGCAGAATCTTCAGTCATTTTTGCAGCTTCATACGGAGGAGGTGCGAACCGCACCTCAGCTTGTGCGTGTCGCACAGCCACCGCATCTATTGGCAAATTCTCTAGCTTTTCTCAACTCTTCACACTTAGCTATTTTTTGGCTCTTTTTGGGTCCATATCCATGTTTTTCCTCTTCTATCCAAAGTACCTGCATAGACATCAATAAAGGCCATAAAAACTTCTAAATCGATTCAAAACATAGCAATAATTCATGGATATAGATTCAATAATTTGGTAGATTACTGACTTATCATTAACCATCTGTGGACTGAAGAGTGAATGATTCAGATACCAATCTGTATCTCCAGATACCAATAGGAATTAAGTTACAGCATGAAGGAAGAAAGAAGAGATATTTTTCCTAAAGTCCTATAGCCTCCCGTGGAGAAGTACAGACGTCTCTGTGCCCTTCCGTAAGACACTACTAGACTTGTTTTGGTACGACGAGATCAATGAATATACGGCTCTAATACAATCTTTGTCATGACTCAGACCGCCGTGAGTGGTACTCACCCAACCCTCAGGTGAGAGAACCATCACTTCCCAGAACTTAACCGTTCTAAAGACTCACAACAAATATGCAGAAAGTAAACTAGCAATCAATATCAATAAATAAACTCTATTATATATAACATGCGAAAAATCCCTCCCTGGAATCTGAAACTCACCGTACCAAAACACTACCAAACTAGAGAATGGGGATGCAACCCCAATAAAAGAAATAGTCTAAGCTCGAATCAAGTGGGCTACAACTCAAATAGATAGAAATCAAGGCAGCTTGGCCAAACAGCTCACCCTTGACATCAGAAAGCGCTGGGACTATAAGTGAGGTCGCGTATGAGCCGCTAGAAGATTTCATGTACTCACAAAAGACCAGAAAGTGTAGTATCAGTACACAACCACCGTGTACTGGTAGTATCATCAGCCAGTTCCAAATAAACAGCGTATGAATAGTACAAAAGTCAAGTAATAGTATAGGAAACATGTAAACAAGTCATCAGGTAATTCTAGACTATAAGTCTCTCCCTAGCTTGTCCCCACATGTAATCCACTTTCACAACCATGATCACCAGTTCACAATAAACAATAATTATATTGCATTACATATCCCGAACCCACCCAGGATCCCCTCTACACAACACCTAAGTGTCAAACATACAACCCAATCTACACCAGCACCAAACTCATAGATCAATATACAACCTGGCGTCTCAAGGACAAAAATGCAATATCAAAATTTATAAACACAGCTCGGTCAACTCATGGAACAAAATCAAATGCACAATGAAATAAGTAAGCCCATACCAGGCGTGGTACCCGAGCCAACCGATTAGTATTTCCCATACCAGGTGTGGTACCCGAGCCAACCATTAGTATATCCCGTACCAGGCGTGGTACCTGAGCCAACCAAATGTCACATAAATCCATAGTCACAAACAATGAATAATCAACACTTGTAAACCAACAAGCAATAATACCTAGTTCATTTCACAAGACTGAAAACAGGACTTTTGGACATTCCTAAATGATTCCCTAAGTAATGAAAACAATACAAATACTTAGACAAAGGTACACAAACTTACAATGCATAAAGAAATCAATAACCATCACCTACCTCGAATAACCAAGCTCTACAGTGCTGGAGCTTTCCCTTTTTCAGGATCCCTTGCTTGTTTTTGGTCTAAAAACAAACACATAAACACTATAGTTAATTAGCTAGCCTAAATTACCCAGATTTTACAAAATCCTAATCCCCAGGCCAAACCATGATCATCCTAACCCCTTTGTGGGCTTTCCCGCCATTAATTCACCTAAGATTATCATTTATACCGATACATTTAGAGAATTAAAGCTTGGTGATCATTACCCATTAACTATAAACCATACCCAAGAACTCAAGCACCCTAGAATTCCCCGTTTTCCCAGTTTCTACAATCCTAGGTTATCCCAAACCTTTCCCCAAGTCCACCCCTAGCAATTCTATAGCATAGGAAAGATATTATGGAGTTTGGAGAGTAGAATCCTTACCTTTAGGATGCAAAATGGTGCAAAATGGATGGAAATCGCCCAAAATCGCCCTCTTCTTCTCCCAAAACGTTTCAAGAAAAACTGAACTATTTTGGGGAAGTTTCTTCATTAAATCCCATCATTTTCTGCTATAGCGGTCCACTCCTCAATAGCAGTACCACCATTGTAGAGTCAGCCGCTATGGCAGAGCCTGATCAACATTGACTTCTGCGGTAGTGGTATTTTCTCCGCTATGATAGAGGTCACTATAGCAGAGCATCAACCGCTACAATGGTTGACACGGGAAAAAAATAATAAAATCTCCAAAACTAGTCCATTTTACAACACACTTATTTTCCCAACGTCCCGGAAAAACCCAAATTTGATTCTGAAAAATCCCCCAGACTCTTTTATGTCTTTGATTAATGGAAAAATAGCTCAAATCAAGTCATTTAACCCAATCCTTATCCGGATTTCCCTAGACCTTACCTCGATCCAAAACCGGCAGAGACTAGCCTAGCCTAGAATTTCAAACTCCCAAACCCAGAGTTTTCTAACTTTAAAAATTAGCACAAATGGTTCACTCATAACGACGGGCCCGGTCCTTACATTGTCATTGGATGATAGGTAAGTTATGGTTTAACTCTTTTAGACTTCACACATATAATATATGATTATACTAATTAGCATCTTTGGGTTGAGTTTATTAGCTTGGTACCCCAAACATTATCCGCTTCTTCATGTCCTTATTTTTACTACATTGACTATAGTATTCATGTAGTTGATAGTATCACCCTTGTGGTCCTGCGTGGCCTTATTTTTGACTCTAGACCATAGATGGTAGTTTATTTGGGAATGTTCGTGAGTCCCAGACATTGATACTATTATTATAGATCTGGTTATGTTTGCTATAGAGCGATTGGAGCCTGTGCAGGGCCGATAGGTTGATTTTGAGTCATTGGGATTCTGCTTGTATTTGAGCATGCCATTATCATGCATTTAAATAAGTTTTTACATGTTTTACTATGGTTTTTGATTTGGTCCTACTTTTAATGTTTTTCTAAACCTTACATGGCCCCACGGGCTCATTTTTGGTAAAGATAGTTAATAATGGTTGGAATTGTTTTCATGGACCTTCTTGGGGTAACAAAGAATTCAAAGAATGATTTTATAATTGTTTTCATACTTATACTAGACTCGGTTTGTCTGTAGTACTAGAATTGATTCCCTTTTGATTTGAAATGGTACTAGACTCAGTCGGACTGAGTAAAAAATTAATTTTACTACTATTTTAGACCCGGTTATTTTCGAGCACCCTTGTTGGGATTTTTTAGACTTGATTCACTGATTTAGACTCGGGTAGAACCCCGGGCGTGCATTTTTGAGGTCTTGTAACTTATTTGGATTCGGCTACACTTCGACAGTTATATTGAGATTATGAGATTTAGTATATGGTCTACAAGTAGACCTCTATAGACCTTGCTGATCTGGACTAGGGGATACATGATGCGAGTGTCAGAGAAGGGGTGTACAGTTGTGTTAAGGTACTTAGGGGAATCCCTTCCATGGATCCTTCATCTATTGGGACTTTTAGGTCTCGGAGGGGGTAACATACGGAACTACTATCACTTGGTTTCAGCATATCATATCACATCATGCATATTGTGTTTGGATCCACCCTTTTTTGCTATTTGCTCAGTGTACGCTCTGGTATTATGGGATGTCAGAGGGTTTGTTTTCAGTTGTATTTGTTCCTCAGGTGTATGGGCGCTCGTGGGACTGTAGGTAGACTTTTAATTATTATTCATCTATCGTTATATCGATCCTGATTATGGTGTTACTAGTATGACTTGGTTTTAATCTTATTTTCAAGCCTGTTATTGTTATTTTTCTTTCCTCCTTCCCTTTTTACTTGAGGTTACCAGTATACCGCCTTCTCCTTTAACTCTCTTTATATGTTGTTATTGCATGGACCTCAGGTTCGTTCCTTCTTCCTTCACCTGTGTTATGTGATTTGTAGTTCTATTAGCAAGATTAGAATGATTGTGTTCTCCTTGTATTCTTTCTGTGCTAGCTCCCATGTGCTTGTTCGTTGTTTCTGTGACTACTTGATTCCTTTATGCTACATTATTTGCTTTTATATCTTATATGCACCCATTCGACCTATGATACCTACTAGGTACCCATTACTTTATAATCAACACTCATACTACACTTCTGCATCTTTTAGTACAGATCCGAGTGTGAGTTCTTGCCGCTGACCATGCTGCCTCGTGCGAGGTGGCTTTGGTCTATCCGATACAGGAGGTGAGTTCTTGGCGATCAGGGCATAGCTTGTAGTTCATCTACTAAATTATGTATTCCTTATTCATTTAGAGACATATGTATATCTCCTTTTTGGATTCTTTGTACTCTGTTGATGTAGTTTCAGCTCTTATACTGTGATACCAGGTTTTGGATTTTGTTTAGCTTCTAAATATGTATATATATATACTCATGTTGTCCCTTTTCTTTACTTATTTCCCTTGCTTCCGCAATTTGTACTGTTCTCCCGCTTAATTAGTTGATAGTAGCTCATTATTAACTGTTCTGGGCTACGGGGATTGGTTTGCCTACTGAGGGAGGGGGGTTGTAGGTGCCATCATGATCGAGAAATTGAGTCATGAAAGAATGTAAATTTACTTTTTGAAGAGGGTTTAAATGGTCACTTAACATTTAATACTATGCATTCTTTTAATCTATAATAAATCTTTCATTTATACTTCTATTACTTAACATTTATCCTTGTATTTCTTAGCAGTTCAGTTTATGTGCGTCACACGTGTGTATTACATTTATATAATTAATTTCATACAAAAAAATGAAGTATATAAATGACTATTTTGTTGAATGTAAATTCTATTTAGAGGGGTAAAAAGATGGACAATATTTCCTGATGTAATGACCCCTATGGTCATTTACATGTTTTTGCCCTTTGTGTATCGTTAGATCTTTCCTGTAGAGGCCCCAAGTCATTTATGACTTGCTGGGATCGATAGTTTGGTGCCTGGGCCATTTGTTTGGTCTTTTTGGGTATTCCTTGTTTTAGAGCTTTAGGCTTTTGGAAATCGTTGACTTCAGTCAACATTCTGGGTGAACGTGCTCCGAATAAAATTCTGACAATTCTGTTAGCTCCAGAGCATGGACTTTGATCTAGAGAGACCTTTGGTCATGATCCAAAAGCTTTTCAGCTTGGAATACTCTCTCATTCTATGTTTTTCAAGCTAGTTGGGCTTGTTTGGTTGACTTTGGTTAACATTCAGAGAAGACGGCCTTGGATGGGAATTCCATCAGCGTCGTTAGCTCCAGAATGTCGAATTTGGGCTAGGAGGACCTTTGGTTGGGGTCCCGAGGCTTCCGCGCTCATTTTTGGGTTTTGAGTTTCGAGTTTGTTTTCGGTGTGGGGCCCCCTTTTCATTAAAACAATCTCTGTTGGGAGTTTCATCGATTCTATTGAGTCCAGAATGCTATTTCTGGTAGGGTAACATGGTTGGTTTGTGTTCACAGGGTTCCAGATGAATCCCGAGGGTCCGTCGGAAGATTTTTGGACTTGGTGTTTTTGCTGGTTGCTGCATTAAGTTGCAGACAAATTTGCTATTCACGATCGTGGGGACCCCATTGCCTTCGCGATGGTCTAGTTTCTTAACCATCGCATTCACGAAGGGTTCCTTTGCGTTCGTGATGTAGCCGGCTGGGACCCAACTCGGCTTCCTCTTTGTGAATACGACCTAGACCATCGGGAATTCTATGGTTGGGCCGGTTGTTCTCCGTGAACGCGGGGATACTGTCCCTATCGCGATGAAGGACACATGGTAGTTATATTAAGTCCCATCTTCATTTTCTCCTTTATTTGTCCGTAAAACTCCATTGATTAAGCTCCAAGCTCCCAATTTCCAGCTCCCTTGCTCTGTACCAATCACCCGGTAAGTCCCCTCGTCACCCTTCTCCCTTTTCCGTGTAAATTCCCGTGATTTCTCCCTCTAAATTCCCTTGTTGCTAAATCCTTAGAGTTGGAGAATTCCTTATAGAATCTGGTCTTTTGGGGACTGCATGCTCGTAAGTTCGTGCAACTCAGCTCCATGACATTTTTTCCTTATCGAGGTTGGTCTTCGCTTTTAAATTTTGAACTTTTTTGTCTTAATCTCGTGAATTAGTAGCACTTTGGGGCTGTTTTGTGCCTTGAATTGAGCTTCGATCATGCCCAAACTGTGGGCATGGGTTCCTTAACCCACCACAAGCATAGTTGTTATTTTTGTTTTTAGTTTCACTGCGCGAACCCCGAGGGTCATTTTCCGACCCAATCTTCGGCCCGATTTTTCGTATAGCAATATGGGTGTCATTCTTCTCATTTTGACACCTATTTTGTGTTCTTGATAGCGTGGCAGTTTTATGAGGCTATTCATAAGGGGAAGGCACACGAGTGATAGTTCGTGCTTGCAGTTTGGTCCTGAGGTAGGTTACGGTTTTTCCTTTTCAAACTGAGTTAGTTAGATAATGTATATATGTATGTTACTGGAATGCTAGGTTGGATTTTAGATAGACTTTGGGCTTGAATCCTGTATATCATGTTAATTGGCCATTTCGAAATTTTAGCACTAGGACTGTATGTTATCCTTAGCCTAAGAGCTTGTTTCTTTTGTCTGACTAGTCTAAGACCCTTAGCATGCTTTTAGAAGGTTTTAGGGGTATAGTAGATGCTTGTTGTTGTTTTCATGGTTATCTTTTTATTATTTCAGGATTTTACTGGTTGTGTGTAAATTATGGGACCGAGGCCATAACTTGGATTCGGACAGAGTCCCAGGTCAGTTTTCCTTGGTTGGAGGGTTCTTTACCCTAAATTTCCTTGTGGTGTGATATATTCTGTGATTTCAGGACACTGCATATTCATATTGCATTTATACACCTGCGGCATAGAAAGGAAAGGTTTTTCGAGGCTTTTGGTTTGAAACTTGAGGACTTTGTGATATTCATGGATCTCAAATTTTAAAGGAGTTTTACTAGGTTTTTAACACTGGTTTTGGGAACATAAAGGGGTAACACTACTTTCATGCCGTTTCGAGAGGTATTCCTGGATCTTTTCTCCATTATACCTATTTTTATATACATAGTCCGATGAGGTATTTCCAGGCTGATACTATTATGCATTCTTATGTGCCTATTTTTATATACATAGTCTGATGAGGTATTTTTGGGCTTATACTATTCATGTATATATGCATAATCTGATGAGGTATTTTTGGGTTTATACTATTCATGTACATATGCATAGCCCGATGAGGTATTTCTGGGCTTATACTATTCATATATATATCAATAGTTCGATGAGGTATTTTTGGGCTCATATCATCAAGCACTCATACATCACATTATATCCCATCGCATTGCATTGGTTGAAGTGCACTTGGATTGTTGGTTTCCTGAATTGATTATGTTATTTGTTCCTTCTTGTTAGTTTGATTTGTTCCCTTTTTGGTTTTATAACTAGATTTAGGTGGATCCATGTAGTTTTGCTTACTTTCCTGTAATGTATTACTTATATATTATCTCTCTGTGCTCGGTCGGCCTATGATGCCTACTGAGCACTTATTGTCTTGGTGCTTATACTACCCTTCTGCATCTTTTTGGTGCAGTTATTAGTTGAGCTTTCACCGTCGGTCATGTTAGAGACACGTACAGCTTTTGGAGATATTCGAGACTAGGGTGAGAGCCTGATGATCAGGGCCTGACTATATCTCATCTTTTATACTGTTACCCTTGTATATTAGGAGACAGTTGTACTTATCTTTTGTTACTTTTAGCACTTGTACTCAATTAGAAGCTTTTGTACTGTAGATACAAAGTCTTGGGTTTTGTGTAGTTTCATTATATATATATTTTGAGTTATTGCTTCCAATTGTCCTATCTTTACTTTCTGCTTCTGCTTATTTCTTCTTATTGTGTGTATTGGTTAGTTAGTAGCCCAATACTAACCGTTCCAGTCTACGGGGATTGGTTTGCCTACCGGAGGGTTGTAGGTGTCATCATGACCTAAGAAATTAGGTCCCGACAGTTGGTATCAGAGCTCTAGGTTTACCAGTGTCGTGGTACAGAAGCAAGTGCCTACGTAGTGTCTCGCAGATTGGTATAATGACGTCCGTATCCTATCTGCGGTGGGCTACAGGGCATTGTTAGGAAAAGTTTTATCTTCTTGGCTCTTTATCGTGCGTTCCTGGCTCTATTGAATTTTAAACTTTGGTTATTTCATTCCTTCTCAGATGCCTAAGACGAGTTTGACAACGAGTGGTGTCAAGGCTTCTATGCCTGTTGCTTCAGTGCTTCCATCAGTGCCGGGACTTCAGAGTGAGAGTTTACTGCATTAGATAGGGGAGGTGGGACCAGCCCAGCCTTCGATTAAACTCATGGCTACCCTAGTTCTTCAGGACACCGTGGCCAGGACTCTGAGTCCTCTGGTGGGTGTTTCAGTAACCAGTTCTTCGAGAGGTGCTTTAGCTAGGCTTGAGCCTCAAGTTCTTCAGCATGGTTGTATGTCGGTATTGGACTATGATGCAAGAGTTCACGAGATGGTTAGGAGTACTGCTAGGACTATGCCTACAGAGTTTGACAGAGTTCAGAGCTTTGTTGAAGGGTTGATTTGACCACTTCGTATGGCGAACGAACACTTGGTTATATTTGGGACTACCTTCCTTCATGTGGTTGATAATGCTTGGGCTATTGAGGGGTTGTGTTACGAGGCATATGGAGGTAGCGGTAAGAGGCGTCACTGTGAGGGCAGTTTTTTGGGTTTGTATTTAGAGCATATAGGTCATGGTGGACAGTAAGATTTGGTTGGATTATCTCATCGAGGTGCTTCTTGTAGGGGTTGTTATACTTGTGGTGAGCGGGGAAACCTTTCTAGGACTTTTCTGAGATTCAAAGAGTTCCAACCCCTCCATGTCCCAGCTTCACGAGGTACTCATTTAGGTCCCACTGTTCATGGTAGTTGTTCAGATCTAGCCAGGTCTGTATAGCGGAGTATGGTCGGTCAGGGTTGTTTTGAGTGTGGAGAGATAGGCCAATTTTCTAGGGAGTGCCCTTCAGTGCAACACCCTAGGTGACGTGATCAGATGGTTCAGTCCCCCAGGGCTCAAGCACCACCGGCTAGGGGCAGTGCACAGGGTAGTAGGGGTGGTCCCCGTATGGTGAGAGATGGCTTTTAGCCAGGTGGTTTAGATATCCGTCAAGGGTTTTCAGGCACCGTACATCAAAGCAAGTTTTCTTTAGTTGCTCCGATTGTGGAGTGGTTGGTCACTATGTTCAGAATTATCCCTGGCGAGGGACGGTCGAGCCTTCAGCTTTGACTTCTCAGTCCAGAGTTAGATCCCATCAGTTCGATGCCCTTCTTGGTGGGACAGAGGTAAATGTTTCTTATATCAGAGCTCCAGGTGAGCGTTTTGTTTCCTTTGGCTAGTGATAGTACCGTTCGCGAATAATTCTATCCCTTCTTTCATAAATTTGCTTTTATGCCTACCTGTTGCTTGTTTAGTTGTTTGACTACTTGAGTTGTGGTGTTTATGCGTGTATTCTCGTGGTACATTATTCCTTAGTAGTTGATGAGGGAGAGTTATCCTTGATAGGTGTTTACCCGGAGTTATAGTTGTGGGTACCACTCGTTATTCTTTTCTGGTGGGTCTTATTCCTAGCTCGTCTTGGTTCTCGACTTGGTTGGAGTTTCCCTTTCTTAGCGTTCCTAGATTTTTGTTACCTAGGTTGTATAGCCTTTGCAATAAATCCTTGTGTTGGTTTGGTGTTACTGGTGGCGGTGCCAGAGTTTGAGCTTTTCCCTTAAGTTGAGAGGTGTTGGTTATGCTAGTGAGCATTAATTGGTTTCTTTTCTCGGCTGATTAGAGTTGACCCTCTTTGTTTGGTTGGTTTACAAGGGTGGTAGTTAGGTTGATTGCTCCCTTAGTCTCCTTTAGTTTCTTGTCTGGTAGGGCTGTTTCCCCAGTCCTTATTGGAATGACTTTCGACCATGGTACTCTGGTTGAGTTTTGATTATGGCACCATGGTCGAGTATTGGAATTTAGAATTTTGGCTGAGTGTGACAGCAACATCAGGGTTGAGTTATGTTCATAGTTTTTCGATTAGGTTGGGCATTTGGCCATTCATCTCCTACCTTATTGAGTTCTAACAAATATAGAGGTGGGAGTTAAGGGAATGACTCTATGTTTTATTGGGAAGAGTTTGTGAAAGTTCATCGCATGCTAAGGAAGGGTTTGGTTTAGTGAAACAAAAGGGATCTGACTTCTTGTTCGGTCATATGTGTTTTGGTAGCTACCAAGGTGATGACTGATAAATTGCTTTGGGTTATGGGTTGGTGACTTGATTCGACCATCTACAGATTGTAGTCGGTTTTACTTCAATTGGTTTGAGATTTTATTAACAGCTCTGGTTTTGGAAAATTGTGTATTCATGGCCTAGTCGGCTCCAATTCTATTAGTGTTCTTTAATGGTGGATGAGTCTACTTATGGGTTTTGACAGAGGCATTGATCGACAAATGAGGTTAAGTTTCAGAATCGTGGTTTGTCAAACTACTCTGGATGGCTCGTAGTCGGTTCTTCTTTGTGGCAGCTTCTTGGGTAGGAAGGTAATGAGTCAGAAAACTTAGCTTCCCCATTTCAGTTGTGCAGTGAGAGTTAGACTTAGACACCTAGTCCTTAGCTAACCTTTGAGTTAGGCTGGACATTCTAGATTTTGGTGGTGTTCTAGATAGTATGAGGTTCCTTCTACCATGGTTAGACAAACTCAGCGGTGTGAGTTCAAGATTCAGCAGTGGTGTATGCCATATGTGATCAGTCTGTGAGGGTTGAGGCTAGCAAGGCTATTTTGAGTTATGTTGATACTTAAAGATTGGTGGACACCATTCATATACCGAGAGTTGGGAAGCATATTTAGTGGATTCTTCCAGGGTTATCTTTTATGTGGGGTTCCAGTATTTTTTAGACTCTGCCATTGTGGACTAGAAATTTGGTGTGTTATATGCTTCAGAGATGGTGGTCTGTGTGCTAATCCAGTAGAGCGGTTGAGTCGACCCAAAGGGATGAGTTGAAGTTATATGCAAATTTCTATGGCCAGATGACAACTTTGAATCCCAGGCATATTTTCCTTTGCCCTCGGGGTGTTTTGACTTGATATTAATGGCATGGTGGACTTCTTCCTGAGGTGAACTTGGTAAGATGACTTCAAATAAGAATGGTGTTTGAGTATTCGGTGTTACAGCAGTATTCTCAGAGTTTGGAGCTTAACTTGTGATTTCGAGCTTCTTGGTAGGCTTGCCACACTCCTTGCAGAGGCTTGGTTTTTGGTTTTGGTATGTTGGGCCTATTTCCCTGGTTCATTCACTTCCATTTGACTCAGACTTGGCATGGTGCAGCAGTTGGATTCATTCTATAGGTTGGAAGTTTCTCCGTCAACACAGGGTATTCATATGTGCCTTTCCTAACTTTGGTATGCTAATTTCTAGTCGGATTCAGATGGGTTGTTCAGTAGGGGTTCTGTGATTGAGTTTGATGTTAGCGAAAGTGCTCGTTCATTGGTTAGTGGCCAGTCGGGCCAGGTAACTCCAGTCTTTGGAGATATGCTATGAGTTCACCAGTTGGAGTTTGGGGTTGATGGCTCTTCTGGTAAATTTGGTTATGTTTTTGAAGGTTCGAGTTCTGTGTAGTGATCGCCTTGATTCTCTAGTTTGTGTGTTATGTCGATGCTTTTTGGTTAAGGATCTCGAGGTTCAGTTTGGGATGGCAGATCTTTGGAGTTTTGGAGTTTCAGCTTGGAATCTATCTTGGCTAGTAATAAGTTTAGGCTTGGTTGCTTTCTTTGGTTCTTTTCTATTGGGTGTCTTCCGATCGAGGAGGCTACCCAGGGTGTCCGAGAGAGTAGTACAGTCTTTATATTCGTTGTTCTTGTAATCTTTAGTCTATCCTTCTTTCCTGACTTTCGGGGACGAAAGTCATTTTAGAAGTGGATGATGTAATGACCCCTCTGGTCATTTATGTGTATTCACCCTTTGTGTACTGTTAGAGCTTTCCTGTAGTGGCCCCAAGTCATTTATGGCTTGTTGGGACCGGTAGTTCAGTGCTTGGGCCATTTGTTTGGTCTTTTTGGTCGTTCCTTATTTTAGAGCTTTAGGCTTTTGGAAATCATTGACTTCAGTCAACATTCTTGGTGAACGTGCTCAAAATCCAATTCTGATAGTTTCGTTAGCTTCGGAGCATGGAATTTAGTCTAGAGGGACCTCTGGTCGTGATCCAACAGCTTTTCAGCTCGGAATTCTCTCTCATTCTGTGTTTTTAAGCCAGTTGGACTTATTTGGTTGACTTTGGTAAACATTCCAAGAATACGGCCTCGGATAGGAATTCTGTCACTGACGTTAGCTCTGGAATGTCGACTTTGGGCTAGAGGGGCCTTTGGTTCGGGTCCTGAGGCTTTCGGGCTCATTTTTGGGTTTTGAGTTTTGAGTTGGTTTTGGGTATGGGCCCACATTTCATTAAAACGATCTCTGTTGGGAGTTTCGTCAATTGAGTTAAGTCCTTAATGTCATTTATGGTAGGGTAGCATGGTCAGTTTGTGATCACGGGGTTCCGGATGAATCCCGAGGGTCCATCGAAAGATTTTTGGACTTGGTGTTTTTGTTGGTTGCTGCATTAAGTTGCAGACAACTTTGCTTTTCGCGTTCGCGATGGTCTAGTTTCTTGACCATTGCATTTGTGAAGGGTTCCTTCGCATTCGCGATATAGCTGGCTGGGACCCGACCAAGGTTCCTCTTTGCGAATGCGGCCTGGACCATCGCGAACGTGATGGTTAGGCCGGCTGTTCTTCGTGAACGCGGGGGTCCTATCGCGATCGCGATGCATAACCCCTGGTAGTTATATTTTTCCCAACTTTGTTTTATCCTTCATTTTTCTGTAAAACTCCATTGATTAAGCTACAAGCTCCCAATTTGCAACTCTCTTGCTCAGTACCAATAACCCAGTAAGTCCCCTCGTCACCCCTCTCCCTTTTCTGTGAAAATTCCCGTGATTTCTCCCGCTAAATTCCCTTGTTGCTAAATCCTTAGAGTTAGAGAATTCCTTATAGAATCTGGTTTTTTGGGGACTGCAGGCTCGTATATTCGTGCAACTCAGCTCCATGACGTGTTTTCCTTATCGAGGTTGGTCTTCGCTTTTAAATTCTGAACTTTTCAGTCTTAATCTCGTGAATTAGTAGCACTTCGGGGCTATTTTGTGCCCCAAATCGAGCTCCAATCGTGCCCAAACTTTGGCTATGGGTTCCTTAACCCACCACAAGCATAATTGTTATTTTTGTTTTCAGTTTCATTGCATAGGCCCCGAGGGTCATTTTCCAACCTGATCTTCGACATGATTTTTTGTATAGCAATATGGATGTCATTCTTCTCGTCTTGACACCTAGTTTGTGTTTTTGATAGTGTGGCAGCTTTCTGAGGCTATTCGGAAGGGGAAGGCACATATGTGATGGTTCGTGCTTGCAGTTCATCCCCGAGGTAGGTTACGGTTTTCCCTTTTTAGACTAAGTTGGTTAGATAATGTATATATGTATGTTACTGAAATGCTAGGTTAGATTTTAGATAGACTTTAGGCTTGAATCCTTTTTATCATGTTAATTGGCCATTTCGGATTTTTAGTACTAGGATTGTATGTTATCCTTAGCCTAGGAGCTTGTTTATTCTGTGTGACTAGTCTAAGATCTTTAGCATGCTTTTAGGAGGTTTTAGGGGTAGAGTAGATGCTTGTTGTTGTTTTCATGGTTATCTTTTTGTTATTTCTGGCTTTTACTTGTTGCGTGTAAATTATAGGCCCGAGGCCATAGCTTGGATTTTGACTGTGTCCCAGGTCAGTTTTCCTTGGTTTAAAGGTGCTTTACCCTGAATTTCCTTGTGGTGTGATATATTCTGTGATTTTGGGACATTGCATATTCATATTGCATTTATACACCTGCGGCATAGAAAGGGAAAGTTTTTCGACGCTTTTGGTTTGAAACTTGAGGACTTTGTGATATTCATGGATCTCAAATTTTAAAGGAGTTTTACAGGGGTTTTAAAACTGGTTTTGTGAACAGAAAGGGGTAACACTACTTTCATGCCGGTCCGAGGGGTATTCCTGGATCTTTTCTCCACTATTCCTATTTTTATATACATAGTCCGATGAGGTATTTCTGGGTTGATATTATTATGCACTCTAATGTGCCTATTTTTATATACATAGTCCGATGAGGTATTTCTGGGCTTATACTATTGATGTACATATGCATAGTTTAATGAGGTATTTCCTAGCTTATACTATTCATGTACATACGCATAGCCCGATGAGGTATTTTTGGGTTTATACTATTCATATATATATGCATCATCCGATGAGATATTTCTGGGCTCATATCATCATGGACTCATACAATATATCATATCCCATCGCATTGCATTGGTTTGAGTGCACTTGGATTGTTGGTTTCCTGGATTGATTCTGTTATTTGTTCCTTCTTGTTAGTTTGATTTGTTCCCTTTTTGGTTTTATAACTAGATTTAGGTGGATCCCTGTAGTTTTGCTTACTTTCTTGTAATGTATTACTTATATATTATCTCTTTGTGATCAGTCGGCCTATGATGCCTACTGAGTACCCATTGTCTTGTTGCTCATACTACACTTCTGCATCTTTTTGGTGCAGTTATTAGTTGAGCTTTCACCGTCGGTCGCGTTAGAGACTCGTGCAACTTTTGGGGATATTCGAGACTAGGGTGAGCGCCTGATGATCAGGGCCTGACTATATCTCATCTTTTGTACTGTTATTCTTGTATATTCGGAGACAGTTATACTTATCTTTTATTACTTCTAGCACTTGTACTCTATTAGAAGCTTTTGTACTATAGATACCAAGTCTTGGGGTTGGTGTAGATTCTTTATGTATATATTTAGAGTTATTTCTTCCCCTTGTCCTATCTTTACATTCTGCTTCCGCTTATTTCTTCTTATTATGCGTATTGGTTAGGTAGTAGCCCTTTACTAACCGTTCTGGGCTATGAGGATTGGTTCGCCTACCGGGGGTTGTAGGTGCCATCATGACCTGAGAAATTAAGTTGCGACAGTTGGTATCAGAGCTCTTGTATAACCGGTGTCATGGTACAGAAGCAAGTTCTTACGTAGTGTCTCCCAGATTGGTACAATGACGTTCTTATCCTATCTGCGGGGGGCTACAAGGAATTGTTAGGAAAAGTTTCATCTTCTTGGCTCCTTATCGTGCATTCCTGGCTCTATTAACTTCCAAACTTTGGTTGTTTCATTCCTTCTCAGATGCCTAAGATGAGTTTGAAAGTGGGTGGTGTGGATGCTTCTGTGCCTATTGCTTCAGTGCTTCCATCAGTGCCGGGACTTCAGAGTGAGAGTTTACTGCATCAGATAGGGTTTGTGGGACCAGCCCAACCTCCGATTGGACTCATGGCTACCCTAGTTCTTTAGGACACCGTGGCCAGGACTCTGAGTCCTACGGTAGGTTTTTCAGTACCCAGTTCTTCGAGCAGTGCTTTAGCTAGGCTTGAGCTTCCAGTTCTTCAGCAGGGTTGTATGCCGGTATTGGACTATGATGCAAGATTTGAAGAGATAGTTAGGAGTACTGCTAGGACTGTGCCTACAGAGTTTGACAGAGTTCAGAGCTTTGTTGAAGGGTTGATTTTACCACTTTGTATGGAGACCGAACACTTGGTTATGGTTGGGACTACCTTCCTTCAGGTGGTTGATCATGCATGGGCTATTGAGGGGTTATGTCACGAGGCATATGGAGGTAGTGGTAAGAGGCGTCACTTTCAGGGTAGTTTTTGGGGTTTGCATTTAGAGCATGTAGGTCATCATGGCCAGTCAGATTTGGCCAGATTATCTCATCGAGGTGCCTCTGGTAGAGGTTGTTATACTTGTGGTGAGCGGGGACACCTTGCTAGGACTTGTTCGAGATTCATAGATTTCCACCCCCTCCATGTCCCATCTTCATAAGGTACTCATTCAGGTCCCACAGTTCAATGTAGTCGTTTGGATCTGGCCAGGTCTGTAAAGCGGAGTATTGTTGGTCAAGGTTGTTTTGTGTGTGGAGAGATAGGTCAGTTTGCTAGGGAGTTCCCTTCAGTGCAGCACCCTAGGTGACGTGATCAGATGGTTCAGGCCCCCAGGGCTCCAGCACCACCGACTAGCGGTGGTGCACAGGGTAGTAGGGGTGGTCCCCGGATAGTGAGAGATGGCTTTTAGCCAGGTGGTTCAGATATACGTCCAGGGTTGTCAGGCACCGTACGTCAAAGCAAGGTTTTCTTGGGTTGATCCGATTATGGAGTGGTTGGTCAATATATTCATTCTTCTCGTCTTGACACCTAGTTTGTGTTCTTGATAGAGTGACAGCTTTCTGAGGCTGTTCGGAATGGAAAGGCACATGAGTGACGATTTGTGCTTGCAGTTTGGCCCCTAGGTAGGTTACGATTTACCCTTTTTAGACTGAGTTAGTTAGATAATGTATATATGTATGTTACTGGAATGCTAGGTTGGATTTTAGATAGACTTTAGTCTTGAATCCTATATATCATGTTAATTGGCCATTTCAGATTTTTATCACTAGGATTGTATGTTATCCTTATCCTAGGAGATTGTTTATTCTGTGTTACTAGTCTAAGACCCTTAGTATGCTTTTAGGAGGTTTTAGGCGTAGAGTAGATGCATATAGTTGTTTTCATGGTTATCTTTTTGTTATTTCTGGCTTTTACTGGTTGTGTGTAAATTATGGGCCCGAGGCCATAACTTGGATTTGGACGGAATCCCAGGTCAGTTTTCCTTGGTTAGAGGGTGCTTTGACCTGAATTTCCTTGTGGTGTGATATATTCTATGATTTTGGGACATTGCATATTCATATTGCATTTATACACTTGCGGCATCGAAAGGAAAGGTTTTTCGAGGATTTTGGTTTGAAACTTGAGGATTTTGTGATATTCATGGATCTCAAATTTTAAAGGAGTTTTACTGGGTTTTTAACACTGGTTTTGGGAATAAAAAGGGGTAACACTACTTCCATGCCGGTCCGAGGGGTATTCCTGGATCTTTTCTCCACTATAACTATTTTTATATACATAGTCCGATGAAGTATTTCTGGGTTGATACTACTGTGCACTCTTATGTGCCTATTTTTATATACATAGTCCGATGAGGTATTTTTGGGATTATTCTGTTCATGTACATATGCATAGTTTGATGAGGTATTTCTAGGCTTATACTATTTATGAACATATGCATAGCCCAATGAGGTATTTTTGGGTTTATACTATTCATATATATATGCATAGTCCGATGAGGTATTTTCGAGAACATATCATCATGCACTCATACATAACATAATATCCCATCACATTGCATTGGTTTGAGTGCACTTGGATTGTTGGTTCGCTAGATTGATTCTGTTATTTGTTCCTTCTTGTTAGTTTGATTTGTTCCCTTTTTGGTTTTATAACTAGATTTAGGTGGATCCATGTAGTTTTGCTTACTTTCTTGTAATGTATTACTTATATATTATCTCTCTACGCTCGGTCGGCCTATGATGCCTACTGAGTAGCTTCTTGTCGTGGTTATTAGCTATTAGTTTGGTATAGATTATGATGTCATTCGAAGCTATAAAGTGGGTTGGTCATAGTGACGACCTTAACGCCTTATCAATAGTTTATGGCTCGTCTTGCATCCCTGTTGATTCTCGCATTTATTGCATCATCTTTGGTCGGTAGAGCTTCATAGCGACACATTTGGGGCTTCGATTTAAAGGTATGTTAAGGCTTCCTTTTTTCTTTCTAACATGACCTAAAGGCTTAGGCTTTTTATATTTTGTAACATCGTTATTTGACTTATGACCTTATTCTATTGAGTTTGCTACTGATAACACTCAAACGTACTCTCCAAAGTAGAGGTATCGACAATCGTTATGCAAAATATATTTATATTCCCGACGGGAGTCGGGGTCGATTCCACAGAGAATAATGTAATCTCAATCGATATAATAAAGAATCCAATTAACTTAATGGAGTTCAAAGAACAAAAATAACAGATAATGATAGGGGTTTTAAACTTGAAACAAAGGATAAAAGAAAATCAAGTAAAAGATAGAAATGATCAATGGCTTTCACCTTGCTTTCACCAAAAAAGGACCACAAGGGAGAATTGGGAATAGGAATTCAATTCACAAGACTTGCACCCAATTAACACATGGGTAGTCTTGGCTAAAGGTATACTCAACCGTATTTCAACCAATCAAGCTAATATCCTCATGGGTTCTCTCGAATTGCCAGGAGTGAGCAATAACCAACAAATTAACCTGGGTAAGTTGGGCTATTTCTAACCCCAACTCTTAGATGGGAGTTTCTGGCAACCAAACTATCTCTAGTCTTGATCTAGAGTGGAAACCCCAAATTCCACTATTAAACCTTCTTGAATTGAGGAACTCCTCTTTCAAGCAAGAACACAATTAATATGCTAAGTTAATATTTGCAACCATCAACTATAAGATTAAAGCATGAAAGATTCAATAGACCCACATGATAAATCAAGAGTAAGCACAAGATAAGAATTACATACCCAAATTTAGTATTATCTCTAATACAAAATCCAAATCTCAATTCAACAATTATACCTACAAATTAGCAATTTAGAACAAGAGTTGAAGAATGGAAACAAAAGATTTTACAATAAAGATCATCCAAATCTTCACTCCTATGGTGTAGGAGGATGAACTTGCTCTTCAAGCTTGCCAAGAGTTGTGAAATTTTCCAAAGATAGCTTCCAAGACAGCTCAGAGGTGTTTTATGCGAGCTGGGATTTCCAAGGATGTGAAATGACCAAATTGGGCCTGACTGGAATCCGTCATCCGCACCTGTAAAAATTTTAGCCACATGTGCATAACTGCTATGGCGGCATCAGCAGCACAGAGGTGGGGTCTTTGGAGGCATCAGTGGCGTAGGTGCGCTTATACTAGTGTAGCATAGAAGCTGCAGGTGCGCTCTTGTCTCCGCAGCTGCAGAAGCGTTGATGCGCCTTAGATAGCGCAGGGGCGGAAACTTGGCACTTCAATGGAGTCTTTTCCTTTTTTGGCTCCACTTTCGTCCCTCTTATTCCACATGTTCCAACTATCCGCAGAAAGAGAATCACCTAAAATATAACCAAAACATGTCATAAGGGATCCCATATCATCATTAGATGACACAAAACATAAGAAAAGAGATATAAATAAATGGTAAATCCACCACTTATCAACACTCCCAACTTAAGTACTTGCTTGTCCTCAAGCAATTTGCAATTAAACAACAAATAGATTCCAATTACTTTAAGCACAATGGCCATCCACTCAATTTCACAACACCCTTATCCATTCAAGCACAAAGGATATTATTTTGATTGGTAGTAATAATTAGTTAATCACAAGCGATTGATCAACACAACAATCCCCTCAATTTTACAAGCATTTTCAAGAGTTACAAGAGAATTAAAAATATGAACAAGTGACAACAACCATTCCTCAAGAAGTGACTTAAGACCACTAGAACACTAATCATGCTCATTTGCCTCCTCTTCGAAAAGTATCAAAATCACCGCTATCTTAATTCACATGCCCTCACAATAAAGAAAGTCCCAAGTCACTCTATTTACAATGATAAAACAAGGGACAACTCACAACAGTCACACTCACAAAGGATCTCAAGTACGAACAAGTATCAAACGATAATCTTGCCCTTATTTTCATTCACGACTAACTCAAAAGAAATCAGTTGGGGATCTCAAAAGACTTTTCTAAGCTTTTAGTGTAGGCTTGGAGAAGGGTAGGATAACATTTTGGATTTAAGTGATACATCCTCCTCAAACTCTACACAACTTTTTCAATTTGAAAACAAAGTCATTTCTTTTCATTTTCATTCAATACAAGGCACCATTTCACTCGTTTCATATGATGCTCCACTTTTTTTTATCATTCTAATCACCTTGGAGGGTTTATTTCTTTTCCTTTCTCTCCTCTTTTCTTTTCTTTATCGCTTTCTTTTTCAAATTCTTTCTTCTTCTTTTTTGACAATTCTTTTAAGATTGGACTAACAAACTAAGATTTACTCACTTATCACTCCTCCAAGGTACTTTTTCATCACCCCTAACTTAGTATTTTAGCCTTGATTTCACACTTGTAGAGTTCAAGGAGGGACGAGTTCAAAAGAGGGATTCATTTTCAAAATGGTTCAAGGCTTGTATCAAGGTTGCAAATGAAGAGGTATTAGGCTCAAGAGGGATGACTAGTGATACAATTTGAGTGCAATGGTGGGTTTTACAGTCTTAGTAGGCTTCAATAATCACAAAGAAGGCCTAAGATCATTTATTCAATGAACACAATTAAGACTAGCATTAGAATGACTAACCGGGCAAGTTTTAGATGACACAAGCAAGTACTCTTTCAGCCTTTAACCATATAGATGACACAAGCACCTTTAATAGATGATAAGATCTCTAAGGTTATACCTAATGATCCCCAGGACACTCAGGAACCTTGGCCAACTGACACAACTCAGTAATCAAGAAGGGGAACATCAAGGTGGGCTATCCTGAAGCAAATACTCTTTCAGCCTTTGACCATATAGTGATCGGCATTCTCATGAATGCCATCAAGACTAAAAGTGATCATGTTTTCCTAAAGAGGAGGAACCCTATATTTATGCCCGGAAGGTGACACATGGCTACAAATAATCTCAAGTTACATCATCACCTTAACTGTGAAGGTCTTTGATAATATGGATTTGAGTGTGCTTGCCCAACTCACTGTTGCTTCATGAGGGCACAACCTAGACACTAGCCAAGTTCTTGAACATGAATCCTTTTATTGCATAGGCTCAAGTGGATGATTGGGAAGCCAATAGTGTGCATTGATTTGTTCCAGCCCAAATTTCACAATTATCCCCCTAATGATTAGTTCAGGGATATTGAAGTGCGTACGCTTTAGGTTTGCGTATAACTCCCTCACCTATTCCTCATTTGCCTCATAAGGGGTAGGTATGGAACATGTCCATCCCATATCCATAATATGCCCATAGAAATCTGGGAGGCGCGCCACTAAATTTGTCTCATCTATCCCCCTCTCCAGGATTATCTTTTTTTCAAGGAGATTTTTGTAGTAACGGCGCTGACAATCACAATACATGAATCATGAGGTGTCAAATTGTTCTTCTGCAGCATCCTCCTCAACATCATCATCCAAAGATTCATCATCAACAAGGTTGTGGTCAATTTTTTAAGCTTGAAGTACCTAAAGATGTGGAATCAATTTAGAAGGAATGTATGAACATGTTCAGAAATTCAAAACTAAGCATGCGAGCCAAAGAAATAACTTTTGAAACTTTGGGAGAACATGGTTGCACCACTACTATTTGTAGAATATCTGCTCAGTAGCCACACCTGCAAAATTTTATATTGCAGGTGTGGAGGCACAATTGCAGTCAGTCCCAGCATACTTGCACTTCTATGGAATTTTAGGATTGCAGCAACAGTGTCCTAGTGAGGGCAGGTGTGACATCGCCCCTGCGCCCTCAGGACTGCACATGCGGCTTCGTCTCCTTTGGAAGAGTACCCAACATAGGTCGACATAATTGTTCATACTTCAACAACTAGAAACACACAAAGATACACCTTTACAAAAGCAGCCTTCAAAGCAAACGGAATTAGATGCATTCCTTGCAGATTTATGGAGAAATCAAATTTTGACACCTTGTGACCCTTTTCTTTCTTGAAGAACCAAAAAACCTCTCCCTTCTCTTTGAAATTTCTCTAGTTTTGGAAGAGGGAAGTGTAGTGTGTGAGAGTGAGAGAGAAATAATGAGATATTAAGTAGTTGAGAGGAGAGGGTGATGTGAATGGTTAGAGAGAAGTGGGGGCATTTGAAAGGGTGTTTGCCATTTTAATTCTGCACAAGAGGAGAGCACCTACGCTGGCTTGGCCGCAGGTGCATCGTCGCTCCTACATTTATCCTCTGTGCACCTGCGATGGAAAACTAATGGAAAATCACTTTTGGGCAATTCCATATTTTAAAAGTCTTCATCCTCATCCCCAAAGTGAATTTGCTTGGCCTCAATGTTCGAGGGATATTCATTTGTTGATCTTGTAGGGTTTTCATCATCAATTTGGACAAGAGGAGTAAACAAGTCAGCCATAGATTGTGTGGCACAATTTATATCCTCTTGTTCCTTAGTTCTCATGTCCACAAAGCCTTGATTTATTGATTGTACACCCTCCTCTAAGCTATCTTGCATGGCCAATAGAGTTTGGAGCATGGCACACCTTCTTTCTTCGCTTTCTAAGTCATTGTTCCTATTAAGATCACAAGCACCACTAGCACTATTGTTAGCATAATAGGGGGAGGAGGAAGGTCATCATTAGGGAACTCACCTCTAATATCCATCACGACCACCATACAAATAGCAATTGCACCCATCATAGGAGCGAGTTGGTGAATACCTCCCTCTCTTAGGACAAATTTTCAAATTCGACCAAATGTGGGGCCCTTCATAATACCAACAAGGATTCTTATAATGTGGGGTCCAACCCCCAAAGTTTCTATCACTCTGAGATGCCATTGAATTAATCAACAAAATAAAACTAAACAAAATAAACACAGCTATTGACAAAATTGAACTAGAGTAAGTAAACTCAAATTCTAAACTAACTCAATACGCCAAATTATTCCCCGACAACAGTGCCATTTTTGATAACGCTCAAACGTACTCTCCAAAGTGGAGGTATTGGAGATCATTAATCAAAACACATTTATATTCCCCATAGGAGTCACGGTCGATCCCACAGAGAACAATGTAATCGCGATCAAGCTAATGAAGAATCCAAGTAACTTAATAGAGTTCAAAGAACAAAAAGAAAAGATAATGATAGGGGGTTTTAAACTAGAAACAAAGGATAAAGGAAAATCAAGTAAAAGATAGAAATGATCAATGGCTTTCAACTTGCTTTCACCAAGCAAGGACCACAAGGGAAAATTGGGAATAGGAATTCAATTCGCAATACTTGCACCCTATTAACACATGTGTAGTCTTGGCTAAAGGTATACTCAATCGTCTTTCAACAAATCAAGAAAATATCCTCATGGGTTCTCTCGAATCGCTAGGAGTGAACAAAAACCAACAAATTAACTTGGGTAAGTTGGGCTATTTCTAACCCCACCTCTTAGATGGGAGTTTCAAGAAACCAAACTATCTCTAGTCTTGATCTAGAGTGGAAACCCCAAATCCCCACGTTTAAACCTTCCCAAATGAGGAACTCCTACTTCAAGTAAGAACACAATTAGTATGCTAAGTTAATGTTTGCAACCATCAACTCTATGATTAAAGCATGGAAGATTCAATAGACCGACATGATAAATCAAGAGAAAGCACAAGATAAGAATTAAATACCCAAATTTAGTATTATCTCTAATACAAAACCCAAATCTCAATTCAACAATTATACCTACAAATTAGCAATTAAGAACAAGAGTTGAAGAATGAAAACAAAAGATTTTACAAACAAATCATCCAACTCTTCACTCCTATGGTGTAGGAAGATGAACTTGCTCTCCAAGCTTGCCAAGAGTTGTAAAATTTTCCAAAGATAGCTTCCAAGATGTCTCAAAGGTGTTTTATGTGAGCTGAGGTTTCCAACGGTATGAAATGACCAGATTGGGCCTGACTGGAATCCGTTAGCCGCACCTGCGGAATTTTTAGTCGCAGGTGCATTACTGTTGTGGCGACATTAGCAGTGCAGAGACAGGGCTACTGTGCTTGCATCAGTGGAACAGGTGAACCTGTACCAGTGTAGCATAGAAGCCATAGGTGTGGTCTTGTCTCCGCAGCTGCTAAAGTGCTTTTGCACCTCAGATAGCGCAGGGGTGGCAGACCTGGCACTTCAGTGGCGTCTTTTCCATTTTTTGGCTCCAATTTTGTTCCTCTTGTTCCACATGTTCCAACTATTTGAAACAAGAATCGCCTGAAATATAACCAAAACATGCCATAAGCTATCCCATATCATCATTAGATATAAATAAGTGGTAAATCCACCACTTATCAACTACCACAATATAATATAGTGACTACCAGCAACACTTTATTCCTTACTTATTGTACTAGATAAGCATGTTATGATTGTATTATGGTTACCTGTGATTAGATGTTAATATTGTGTTGTTTTAATCATCTAGTTGCTGCCTATCAGCTTGTTATGGCCTCATCAGACACTAACACTACAGGGTTTTAGATCCTACATTCTAATTATTGTTACTGTGCCTTTAAATTGAGCAGACCGTACTTATGGTATAGCCAGGCTGTACCTATGGGGCAGTAAATTTATTGCATTACCATACCTATGGGCTGGGTAGACCGTGCCTATAGGTTGTACAGACCGTACTTATGGTATGAGCAGGTTGTACCTACGGGGCAACACTTATATTATACCACAGAGCCTCAAAGTTGTATTGATTCATGACACATGTACATAAAGATAGTTCAAATCAGTTTATCACTGGGGTTAAGGTAAAGGGTCCAGTTAGGGTATTTAGTGACTATTTGTACTCCTTAGCACTTATAGTGATTATGTGCTATTTGTACTTACCAGGCTTATAGGGGCAAGGTAAGTTTATTACTTGCTACATTTTTAAATTCTAAATTATTGTAGAAAGGTAAGGTATTGTACTTTTACCCTTACTATTCAGTTCTTACACTTCCATTTCAGTTTTCAGATTGCTTATATGCTCGATACATTATTTTGTCATGACGCCCTATTTCATGAGGATGTTGCTTTCATTCTTGATGGATCTTAGAGACAACCATACATACCTATCGAGTAGCATAGCTGAGCTTTAAGTGGGTTGCTTGACTCCTTTCCTTCCAAGGGTTGCCAGAGCCTTAGAGGTTTGCCTTTTTGTTGTTTATAACATTTGGGTAGGTTTGGGCCCTGTCTCACCAATTATGGTATTCATAGAGGCTTGCAGACTATTCTGTTGGGTTGCATAGCTACAATGGTGGTAATTTTTGCCTTGTATAGTTATTAGTTGTTTCTTGTTAGCCAGGAAGGACTTCTTGTTGTTTTGTTGGCAGTTCAGTGGATCATTGGCCTAGTTTACATTGTATATACATGTTTTCAGTTTTTATATAGACATCATGGTGGCCTCGTGTAACACCCCAGAATTTGATCCAGCTTTCAAACTTAGAAAATATGAGAATTCTGAACATGAGTCCAAACAACGGACCGTGATTTGAACCACGGGTCATGGAATAGAGTGGTGGTTTGACTTCTGTAGGACTAGCCTCTGGTCTAAAAACCATGAGTGGATTCTACGGACTGTAGTTTATTCTATGGACCTCTCTTTCCACTCGTGAAATCAAACCTGAGGGTAGTTTATTTTCCCAAGAACCACGAGTGACTAATATGGACTGTAGTTTAAACTCATCCTGTCGACTCGTGGAAATTAATTTGAGGTCTACCAAGTTCCTTGGGAATTATGAATCGGTCTACAGACCGTAGTTTGAACTACGGTCTGTCCTCTTGACCCGTAGAACCTCTTATGTAGCTTGAATGTTGGGCCAGGAACCACGAGTGGAAACCACGAGTCTTGTTTCATTCTACAGCTAATGGAATGCATCTGTGATCCCTAAAACCCAACTTTTTACAGCTTGTTCCTAATTAAATCCTAGGGGTATTTTTGTAATTTCCAACCATTTTTAACTCCTAAGTGAGGTCATTTTGACCATTTTTACTAGGGTTTTATTCCCTAATAGCCTAAGATCTTCTCATTCTAAGAAATTCTATTCCTAAAGAAGAAAGAACTCCTTCAAGCTCCAAGCCCCAAGATCCAAGATCAAGCCTCCATTACTTTTAATCTTAAGATCAAGCTAGCTTCAATAAGGTATGTGGGTATTCCATAAGGGAGTCCTTTCACCCTTATGCCCAAAGCCCCATGTTTTTACTTTGATTTATGTATTGGTGAAATTAGGGTTCTTACCCAAATTGGGGAAAACTTATGGGTTTTGTTTTAAAGTATCAATTCATTATTTTGCATTCATTACCCACGTTTTAATTAAGGTTCCTTGCATAATTTAAAAATCTCATATGTTGATGATGAATTTTAGCATGATTCCATTGATTTGCATATTTTCAAGCAAAATTGGCATATTTAGATAACATGACCTCTATTATCATGAAATTGCATGCCTAATTCTTCAAGTTAAGAATTTAGAAAGAAAAGTATGTTTTGAATCATTTTTATGCTAAGTTTTAAGAATTTTGAAGCATGAATTGCATGACATTGGATATGTCCTTATGACTTATGAATGGTTTGGCATCTAAATATGTCTACCTAAGCTATGTGAATTGCATGGTATTAGATATGCCCTTATGCTTTTCAAATAGAATTGGCATTAGATTATGTCACAAGTATTTGTGAGCTATATGTATATGTTATGAGAGTAGTATTTAGCACCGAGTTGGATAGGGTTAGATTACCCTTAGTCCCAGAACTACGTGCATCCGTAGGTGCCCTCTGTGGCTTATGACAGGATCCTGATATGATAAGGTTCTAACTTTGGTCAGTTCAGATGACCTTTTTTGGTATAGGTGTATGACACTGGACTCCATGTAGCTCATGATGGTTTATGTCATTTAAGAGAAACTCATGTATGAAGAGTTAAGACTTATGCTTTTCTATTTCATGCTTTGAGCTTTAACCTATGAGATTTACTTACAATACCTCTTTTATGAATGAACTCAGTTTATTTATGTTTTAAGTATGTTTTTACCATATTTATGCATATCTCATACACTCGGTACATCCTATAGTACTGCCGCATATCTTGCATTGCATCCTCTTGATGATGCAGATTCAGGCTCTCTCCCAGGCTCATGGCTAGATAACACCGGATATCAAGATAGTAGTTTGTGAGTCCTCATCCTTTGAGGTCTAGCATTAGTCTAGTTACTTTGTTTATATTTATTTTAGATTCTAGAGTTAGTTTGGGTCTTGTCCCATCAACTATTATGACAGTTTAGAGGCTTCAGATATAGTTAGATTTGTATTCTGTGTTTGGATTTGATACTTCTTATACCTTGTTCTTATTTAGTCATGGTTTCCTGTCTTCACTTAGTATGCTTCTTCTTTGTTTTCTTATGTATATCTGAGTATGATATGACCAAGGGTTAACTTGGGGCACTTGTGGTCCTGGGTCCCGTTTTATGCCTAGGGGTAGTCTCGAGGTATGACAAACTTTGTATCAGAGCCTCAAGTTCAAGAGTCCTAGGGTGTCTGAAAGCCGCATAGAGTAGAGTCTCTTTCATGTGTGTGAAGAACGCCACACTTATCAGAGGTTAGCTATGAGGTGCCTTAGGAAAAACTTCACTTCTTTCTTAATCAATATCATATGATAGAGTTAAACTCTATTACTCCTCTAATCCATCCTTTATGCATTTCAGATTGTGCCTCCTCATCGTGCCATGCCTCACCGAGCCGCTCAAAATGTTAACCCTTCAATTCTAGACCCCAAGGTAAAAAATGTAGAGTTCAGAAATGATATTCATATAATAGTTTGGACTATGGCCACTTAAGACAATCAGCAGGCTCCTATCCCCATCCACCCTCAAGGTTGAGTTGCAGCCCGAGTCCGAGACTTTATTCGCATGAACCCACCTGAGTTCTGGGGTTCGAAAGTTGGTGAGGATCCATAAAATTTCTTGGATGAGGTAAATAAGATCTTTGGGGTAATGCAATTTTTTGGTGTAGAGGGTGTTGAGCTAGCCTCCTATCAACTCAAGGACGTGACTCATATTTGGCTTACTCAATAGAAAGATGCTAGGGCTAGGGATGTGGTCCTCATGACTTGGGAATGTTTGGAGAAGGATTTTCATGACCGGTTCTTCCCGAGGGAATAGAGGCAATATAAGGCCGAAGAATTATTGAATTTGAGGAAAGGTTTCATGATTGTTCAGGAGTACGGGTTGAAGTTCACCTAGCTTTTTAGGTATGCTCCTTCCATGATGGCCGACCTTTGGGATGAGATGAGTAAATATGTTTATGGAGTTTCGGATCTGGTAAAGAAGAACTGTAACTCCGCGTTGCTTTTTGATGACATGGATATTTCTTGACTTATGACTCATGCCCAACAAATCAAGGAAGACAAGTTGAGAGAAATGGCAAGGGAGAACAAGAGGGTTAGGACATATAGTTCAGGTTTTTGCCATCATAGTTCCAGAGGCAGACATCGCTCTATTTTTTAGAAGAAATCATCACGACCTGTTCATTCTTCAGTTAGTGCTCCTACCTAGGCCCCCAAGCCTCATCATGATCAGACTGGTAGAGGATCTTGTTTCTATTTGCTAGGGAGTGTTGCAACGGGGACTCCTTACCCTTCTTGCAACAAGTGTGGTAAAAGTCATCCTGATGAATGTTTAGGTTGTTCAGGTGGATGCTTTGGGTGTGGTCAGGTTGGATACAAGATTAAGGATTGCCCTTTAGCTAAGAAGGGACAGGGAGGTAGCAGGACTCAGTCTGCCCCAACAGCCCAGGAGGTCGACTGACCCAGCAGGGTGTTGTTTTTAGTTTTGGTGGTCAATGCCAAAACTGTTATTATGCCATGTCCTCACTCCAGAACCTAGAGAGTTCACCAGACATTGTGACTGGTATGTTGAAAGTCTTTCTCTTGATGTGTCTGCTTTATTGGATCCGGGTGCCTCCTTATATTTTGTGACCCCTTATGTTGCTTGAAAGTTTGAAATTTGCCTCGAACAACTTTTAGAACCCTTTTGTGTTTCAACTCCTATTGGTGAGTCAGTCTTAGCCAAACGAATCTACCAGAATTGCCCTATCTCAGTCCCTCATAGAGTCACTTTAGTAGATCTAGTAGATTTGGAGATGACTGATTTTTATATTATTATTGGTATGGATTTGTTGTATGCATGTTATGCCTCAGTTGATTGTCGTACTCGAGTTGTCAGTTTTAAGTTTTCAAATAAACCTATCTTAGAGTGGCAAGGTAGTCCTCCATCCTCAAAGGGTTGTTTCATATCTTATGTTAAGGCCATGAAAGTGGTTTCTAAGGGTTATGTTTATCATATAGTTTGGGTTTTGGACACGGAGTCCAAAACCCCACCTCTCTAGTGAGTTCTTGTTGTGAATGAATTTCTAGAGGTGTTTCTCCAAGATTTGCCCAAAGTCTCTCCCGAGCGAGAGATCGACTTTGGAATAGATCTTCTCCTAAATATGAATCCTATTTCTATTCCTCCTTATAGGATGGCTCCTATGAAGCTTAAGGAATTGAAGGACCAGTTGAAAGACCTTCTTTATAAGGGTTTTATCTGACCCAGTATCTCTCGATGGCGTGCTCTAGTCTTATTCGTGTGAAATAAAGATAATTCCTTCGTAATATGTATCGACTATCATCAGTTGAACAAGATCACAATTAAGAACAAGTATCCCATTCCTAGGATTGATGACTTGTTCGATTAAATTCAGAGTGCCAGTTACTTCTCCAAGATTGACCCTAGATCCAGTTATTATCAACTTTGTGTTCGAGAGTGTGACATTTCGAAGACAGCCTTCAGAACTATGTATGGTCATTATGAATTTGTGGTTATGTCTTTTGGGCTAACAAATGCTTATGCATCTTTTATAGATTTGATGAACCGTGTGTTCAAGAAGTATTTGGATATGTTTGTGATTGTGTTCATTGATGATATCTTAATTTACTCTCAGAGTATGGAGGAGCATGCGGACCATTTTAGAGTGCTGTTGCAAACTCTCAAGGATTGACAATTATTTGCTAAGTTTATCAAGTGTGAGTTATGGATGCAGTCTATTGCTTTTCTGGGTCATATTGTGACTAGAGATGGTATTCGAGTCAATTCTCAAAAGATTGAGGCAGTAAATAACTGGCTTAGACCCACTTCTCCATCTGATATTAGGAGCTTTTTGGGTTTGACTGGTTACTATAGGATATTTATAGAAGGGTTTTCTTCCATTGCTGCCCTTTTTACTCGGTTGACTCAGAAGAAGGTTAAATTTCACTGGTCTGATCTATGCGAGAAGAACTTTCAGGAATTGAAGACTGGATTACAACAGCTCCAGTGTTGGCTCTACCTGAGGGCCTAGATGACTTTGTTGTGTATTGTGATGATTCTAGGATTGGTTTGGGTTGTGTGTTGATGCAACGCGGTGAGGTTATTGCTTATGCTTTGAGACAACTTAAGATTCATGAGAAGAACTACCCTACTCATGATCTTGAGTTAGCAGCCATGGTTTTTGCCTTGATGATTTGGAGACACTACTTGTATGGTACTCACGTGGATGTATTCACCGATCATAAGAGTCTTCAGTATGTGTTCACATAAAAGGAATTGAATCTGCATCAAAGAAGATGGCTTAAGCTTCTTAAGGATTATTATATGAGTGTGCTTTACCATCTGAGTAAGGATAATGTCATGGAGGATGCACTTAGTAGGTCATATATGGGTAGTGTGTCTTCAATTGAGGACGGCAATAAGGAATTGGCCAAAGATGTTCATCGACTTGCTCGATTAGGAGTTTGCCTTATGGATTCGAAAGAAGGTGGTGTTCTTGTTCAGAATGGTTCTGGATCTTCCGTGGTAGAAGAAGTGTTCTTGTTCAGAATGGTTCTGGATCTTCCGTGGTAGCAGAAGTGAAAGGAAACCAAGACAGTGATCCTATTTTGCACCAGCTGAAGGGTGCAGTCCATCAGCAAAGAGTAGAGGTTTTCTCCTAAGGGGGAGATGGTGTGCTTCGATTATAGGGTTGATTATGTGTTCTTTACATAGATGAGTTGATACAGTGGATTTTGATAGAGGCTCATAGATCCAAGTATTCTATTCACCCCAGTGCTACCTACGGGAAGTCTATTGGTGGAATGGCAGAAAGAGGGACATAATAGGTTTTATGGCTAAGTGTCCTAACTGCCAATAAGTGAAAGTAGAGCATCAGCGACCGGGTGGTATGACTCAGGATATTGATCTTCCTACTTGGAAATGGGAAGCGATCAATATGGATTACATTACTGGTTTGCCTTGTACTCGAAGGCAACATGATTCTATTTGGGCGATTATCAATCGAAAGACTAAGTCATCCCACTTCTTGGTTGTTATGACTATGAATTTTGTGGATGATTATGCCAGACTTTACATTTGAGAGATAGTCATATTGCATGGTGTTCCATTGACTATAATTTTAGATAGGAGTACTCAGTTAACATCCTAGTTTTGGAAGTCATTTCAAAAAGGTCTTGGTACTAAGGTTAAGCTTAGAATAACTTTTCACCCACAAACGGATGGCCATGCAGAGTGTACTATTCAAACTTTGGAGGATATGTTGAGAGCTTGCGTGATTGATTTCAAAGGTAATTGGGAAGAAGACTTACCTCTTATCGAGTTTGCCTACAACAACAGTTTTCATTCTAGCATCAAGATGGCTCCTTATGAGGCACTTTATGAGCAGAGGTGTAGATCTCTTATTGGTTGGTTTGAGGCAGGTGAGGGAGCCTTGATTGGTTTAGATTCAGTTCATGAGACTATAGAGAAGGTTTAGATCATTAGGTAGAGGTTGAAGACTGCTCATAGTCGACAGAAATCATATGTAGATGTGAGGAAAAGGGAATTTGAGTTTGAAGTTGATGATTGGGTATTTCTAAAGGTGTCACCCATGAAAGGTGTGATGAGATTTGGAAAGAAAGGGAAGCTTAGTCCCCGTTATGTAGGTCCTTATCGGTTTTGAGGAGAGTTGGTAGTATTTCTTATGAATTGGATTTGCCATCAGATTTAGAAGCGGTTCATCCAATTTTTCATATTTCCTTGTTGAAGAAATGTGTTGGTGATCCAACCTTGATTGTTACTTTGAAGGATGTGGGTGTGAAGGACAACCTTACTTATGAGAAAGTTCCCATGGAGATTCTTGATCGTCATATTCAGAGGTTGAGAAACAAGAAGTCACTTCGGTGAAGGTCCTTTGGAGAAATCAGCTGGTTTAGGGAGATACTTGGGAAGCAGAAGAAGCCATGAAAGACAAGTACCCTCATCTCTTCCCTTCTGATTCAGTTTCAGCTTGAGGTATTAGTTTCTTCCCTAGTATGTCCCTCCTATTCTATTCCATCAATTTCTCTCGTGACCCTAGCATGCATTCATGTTTTTAAAGTTAGTTCAATCATGTTTTAAGTTGAAAGGTTCAGTTTTCATGTTTATCCTTGAGTTTTCATGTTTCGTTACTTGGTTGGGCTATTTTCTCTCCAGTTTTCATTTTTTAGTCTTCATTTAAGGACGAATGATTTCAAGAGGGAGATATTGCAACACCCCAGAATCCGATCTAGCTTTCAACCTTAGAAAATCTGAGAATTTTGAACTTTCCAGGAATTACGAGTCCAAACCACGAACTGTGGTTTGAACCATGGGCCGTGGAATGGAGTCGTTATTTGCCTTCTGTAGGACTAACCTCTGGTCTGAGAACCATGAGTGGATTTTATGGACCTTAGTTCATTCAATGGACTGTCATGTCCACTCGTGGAATCAAACCTGAGGGTTGTCTATTTTCCCAAGAACCACGAGTGACTTTTACAGAACGTAGTTTGAACTACGAACTGTCTTGTCGACTCATGGAAATTGATATGAGGTCTGCCAAGTTCCCTAAGTATTATGATTTGTCTATGGACCATAGTTTGAACTACAGTCTATCATGTTTACCCGTAGAACCTCTTCTATAGCTTGATCGTTGAGCCAGGAACCCCGACTAGAAACCACGAGTCATGGTTCATTCTACGGCTCGTGGAATGCATCCGTGATCCCTGAAACCCAACTTCTTACAACTTGTTCCTAATTAAATCCTAGGGGTATTTTTGTAATTTCCTATCCTTTTTAACTCCTAAGTGAGGTTGTTTTGACCATTTTAAGTAGGGTTTTATTCCCTACTAGCCTAAGCTCTTCTCATTCTAAGCAATTCTATTCCTAATGAAGAAAGAACTCTTTCAAGATCCAAGTCTCAAGTTCCAAGATCAAGCCTCCATTTCTTTTCATCTTAAGATCAAGCTAGCTTCAATAAGGTATGTGGGTATTCAATAAGGGAAGCTTTCACTCCTATGCCCAAAGCCCCATGTTTTTACTTTGATTTATGTATTAGTGCAACTATGGTTTTTACTCAAATCGGAAAAAAACTTATGGGTTTTGTTTTAAAGTATCAATTCATGATTTCTCATTCATGACCCATGTTTTAATTAAGATTCCTTACGTAATTTCAAAAGCCCATATGTTGATGATTAATTTTAGCATAATTCCACTAATTTGCATGTTTTCAAGCAAAATTGGCATGTTTAGATAACATGGCCTCTATTAACATGAAAATGCATGCCTAATTCTTCAAGTTATAAATTTAGAAAGAAAAGTATGTTTTGAATCAGTCCTATGCTAAGTTTTAAGGATTTTGAAGCATGAATTGCATGACATTAGATATGTCCTTATGATTTATAATGGTTTGGCATCTAGATATGTCTACCTAAGCTATGTGAATTACATGGTATCCGATATACCCTTATGCTTTTAAAAAAGAATTGGCATTAGATTATGTCATAAGTATATGTGAGCTATATATATATGTTTTGGGAGTAGTATTTAGCACCGAGTTGGAGAGGGTGTGATTACCCTTAGTCCGAGAACTACGTGCCATCATAGGATCCCTCTGTGGCTTATGAGAGGATCCTGATATGATATGGTTCTAACATTGGCTGGTTAGGATAACCTTTTTCGGTTTGGGTGTATGACACTGGACTCCATGTATCTCATCCTAGTTTATGTCAGTTAAGAGAAACTCCCATATGAAGATTTAAGACTTAGGCTTTTCTATTTCATGCTTTGAGCTTTAAACTATGAGATTTACTTACAATACCTCTTTTATGCATGAACTAATTTTATTTACATTTTAAGTATGTTTTTACCATAATAATGCATATCGCATACACTTGGTACATCCTATAGTACTGACGCATATCTTGTGTTGTATCATCTTGATGATGCAGATTCAAGCTCTCTCTCTCAGGCTTGTTGCTAGATGACACTGGATATCTAGATAGTGGTTTGTGAGTCCTCATCCTTTGAGGGCTAGCATTAGTCTAGTTACTTTGTTTATCTTTCTTTCATATTCTTAAGATAGTTGGGGTCTTGTCCCATCAACTCTTATGACAGTTTAGAGGCTTCACACATAGTTAGATTTGTATTTCGTGTTTGGATTTGATACTTCTTAGACCTTGTTCTTATTTAGTCATGCTTGCCTGTCTTCACTCAGTATGCTTCCGCTATGTTTTCTTATGATTTTCTGAGTATGCTATGACCAAGGGTTAACTTAGGGAACTTATGGACTTGGGTCTCGTGTTACACCTAGGGGGTAGTCTCGGGGCGTGACACCTCTATAGTCCGCATAGCATTTATGCTTTCCTAGATATAATGGTGGCCTTGACGGCCTAAACAAGACTTATGTGCAACCTGCTTATTGCTTATGAACTATTGGGAGTGGGTATTTTTTTCTAGAGCGTTGATATTGGGATTATCGGTCGAGGGATTATTTTTAGGCCGAGATATACCTGTGTCTTTTCTTGATTGGATGTGGATTCTATGCACCATTGGCAAATTGTTCAGCACGGTTAGTTTTACCTAAGATTTGGCATTAGATGCCAGTTGCGTACCCCTAGTTTTGGGCGTGAGAAACTTGGTATCACAACAACATCGTATCCTAGGGAGTCTGCAAGCCATGTCTAGTAGAGTCTTGTTTATAAATGTGTTGTCACCACATTCTAAAAGTAGGAAGCTACAGACATTGTTCAGGAATGTTACCCTTTTTTTCTTAAATCGTGCTATAAAGATGAGTTATAAAGGTAGAGTTTTTTGGCTTATGTTTGTAATAGGGCTTGTACTATACATGCACTTAATGATGATATAGACATCTCACAGATTCAGGCCATGGAACTAAACATATAGAGGCTCTGATATCAAAAGTATACGATTGATAGGGTCAAGAGAGAGCAGACAAATAGAGCTAGGCCCATGGGGATTCAGATAGAGGCCCAGGGTGGCTCCAAACCTCAATTTCGGGGAGACCACCTAGACCCCTACCACAATAGTCCTAAGGTAGCAGGTTGAAGTACTGGGTATGGTCAAGTTTGGGGGAGAGCTCACGAGTATAAGCTTGCAGCAGTACAAGGTCCAAAAGTACTTTCGATTAGCTATGACACATTGTGATACTTGCGATAGAGCAAATGCCGAGAGATGCCATTAGGGCTCTTTAACATGCTATTTTTGTAGCCTAGAGGGTCATATACAAAGATATTTTCCATTTATGGACCACCAAGATTCAGGATAGAGGGACAAATTAGCAACATGATTATCTTCCTCAGTATATCCTATAGAGCGTGTTTCCCTGATTTCATCAGGTAGAGGTTGACGCCAAGAGGGGGCATCTAGTTTCGGCAGTGTCTAGGATTGCATATATGCACTACAGATCATCAAGATTCATAGTCATCGCAAGATGTTGTGATAGGTATATTGAGTGGTTGCTCCCACTGTGTTTATGTTGTGATAGATTTAGGCTCCATATTTACCCCATTACTTGCTGGGAAGTTATGCATAGTATAAGATCCACATCAATGACCTTTTTATTGTGTCTACCCCTATTGGAAACTCTATTATCACCTAGAGGGTTTATCGAGATTGTACGGTAGGGATTGTTGGCCGTGAAGCCTCTACAAACATGATAGAGCTATAGATGCTTGACTTTGATATTACTATGAGCATGGATTTCTTGGCATCTTGTTACACCAATATTGACTACAGAGCAAAGACTATTAGATTCCATATTCTAATGGAAGTAGTTTAGGAGTGGAAGGGTAATGTAACAACGCCAAAAGGTAGGTCTATTTCCTATGTTCAGGAAAAGAAAATGATCGTCAGAGGTTGTATTTACCATATTATTTGAGTTTAGGATATTGATGTTGAGCCACCAACTCTTCTATCTATTCCAGTAGTTAATGTGTTTCTAGAGGAGCTCCCTTGTATTCCTCTACAATGGAAGATTGATTTTTCTATTGATATATTACCAAATGCCCAGCCGATATCAATTCCACCATTTAGAATTTCACCAATAGAATTGAAGCAATAGAAGGAACAACTAAAAGATTTATTAGATAAGGGCTTCATCAAGCCTATTGTGTTACCATGCAGTCCACCAGTGTTATTCGTACGGAAGAAAGATGACTCATTGCGGAAGTGTATAGACTATCAAAAACTAAACAAGGTAACTATTAAGAACAAATATCCACTATCGAGGATGTCTTGTTTGACAAGCTATAGGGTGCCTGATGTTTCTGAAAAATTAATTTAAGTTCAGGGTACCACTAGGTACAAGTTTGGGAGATTGATATTCTGAAGACAACTTTCAAGACTAGAAATGGTCATTTTGAGTTTTTTGTGATGTCTTTTTGGTTGACAAACAGCCTAACAATATTTATGGACCTAATGAATAGTATATTAAGGTCATTCTTAACTTTTTCATCATTTTGTTTCTTCATGATATTCTGGTATATTCATTATTAGAGGACAAGCATAGAGATTATCTGTCTGAGTAGTGCTTCAGGTATTCCGAGATGAGAAGTTATATGCTAAGCTCACAAAGTGTGACTTCAGGTTCCATTACATGACCTTTATGGGCCATAATTACCAGATGCTAGTATTCAAGTTGACTTACAGAAGATTGAGGCTATAAAGACTTGGCCTAGACCATGACCCTGACAGAAGTTCATAACTTTATGAGGTTAGGAAGGTATTACAGAAGGTTTGTCGAAGGATTGTCTTCACCTTTAGCACCCTTGACAATATTGACTTAGAAAGTAGCTTAGTTTCAGTGGACCATAGCCTACGAGCAGAGTTTACAAGAGTAGATTGTCTTCAACACCAGTTCTTACCTTACCAGAGGGTCCAGAGGGCTACACAATGTATTATAATGCTTCAAGCCTTAGCCTGGTTTGTATTTTGATGGAACATGGAAAGGTAATTTCAAATGCTTCTAGACAGTTAAAGAAGAATGAAAGGAACAACCTGATCTAAGATTTAGAGTTGGCTGCATTTATTTATTGCTTAAAATTTTAGAGGCATTACTTGTATGTCTATAATATGGATATTTATACAGATCATAAGAGCCACCAATATATTTTTAGATTGAAAGAGTTAAAACTGTGATATAGATGATGGCTTGAATTGCTAAAACACTATGATATGGATATCTTACATCATCCATGGAAAGCCAATATAGTAGTGGATGCCCTCAGTCATAAGTCTATGGGCAGTCTATCGTATTTAGGAGCTGAGAAGCGGGAGATGGCCTAGGAGATCCATCAGCTAGCTAGTTTAGGCGTTATATTACTATACTCTGATGATATTGGGGTCACAGTTCAGGACACAACCATATCATATCTAGTTTTAGAGGTGAAGACACGATAGCACTAGGATCCTAGCTTAGAGCAACTCAGAAGAAAGGCTCTGCGGCAAGAGTGTTTAGCCTTTTGTAGAGTAGGAGATGGAGTCCTCAGATTTAGAGATCAACTTGTGGTCCTGTGTGGCCTTGTATTAACTGTGGAACATAGATGGTGGGTTATTGGGAATGTCTATGAGTCCCGGATATCATTATTACTGTTATAGGGCTTGCTATCTGTGCTGTAGAATGATTGAAGCATGTGCAGAGCTGATAGGTTGATTGTGAGCCATTAAGCTATTGTTTGTGATTGAGCATGTTATTTTCATGCATATAGAGGGTTTCTACATAATTTTACTACGGTTTTGTCTTCGAGACTTCTATTGAATGATTTCTAAAACCTGCATGACCCGTAGGGCCCATTTTTGGTAAAAATGATTGCAAAGAGGTTAGTACCATTTTAACGGATCTTCTTGGGGTAAGAGAAAATAAAAAGGATATTTTATCATTATTTCTTCTAATACTAGGCTCGGAGGGGTCGAGTGCTAGATTTGTTTTACTACAGCTTCCGTGATAATACTAGGCTCGGTGGGGCTATGCACTAGAACCATTTGATTTATTGATTTAGACCTAGATACCCTTAGGGAAGCTTTACTTGGGGATTTTCGAGATTGTGGGGCATCTAGTATGTTGGTTAGGGGCCTCCATGGACCTTGTCATTCTTCACCAGGGGCTACGTGCTGGGAGTGCCATAGGGAGGGTATACGGTGTAGTAGAGGTATACGGGTGTGACCTTCCATGGATCCTATCTTCTGGGCCTTATAGGACGCCGGAAGCGGGTAATATACATTACTATTATTACATATAATTCATCATATTATCATATTGTTTGAGGTTCTATCCTTGTTTGTTGTTTGATGAGTGTACGCTTCGGTAGTATGGAATGCCGGAGGGTTTGTCTTCTCTTGGTTGTGTTCCTTGGGTGTATGGGCACCCGTTAGGACTGTAGGTAGACTTATTATTGCCTTATTGAGCCTAATGATTCCTTATGTTGATTTCTTATTATATATTGGTATTGAGACTAGTATCTTGTAGCTGGGCTTGGTTATTATTCCTGTGTTCGAGCATGCTTTTGTTACTGTTCTTTCCTCCTTCTCTTTTTACTTGAGGTTATCGGTATACCGCCCGTATTCTAAGAAACTTCTATATATATATTGTTATGGCAAGGATCCCAAGTGCGTTACTGCTTTCTTTAACTTGTGCCTACGATATGTATTCTAGTAGCTAGCCATGTTTATTATTTTCTACTTGTATTCCTTCTATGCTAACTTCCATGTACTTATTCGTTGTTCTCCATGACTATTTGCATCTACTCTGCTTATTACTGATCTTTTATCTTATACATGCCCAGTCGGCCTATTATACCTACTGGGTACCCATTGCTTAGCAATTGGTGCTCATACTACACTTCTGCATCTTTTTGGGGCAGATATTAGTTGAGCTTTCGCCGTTGATCGCATTGGAGACTTATACAGCTTTTGGATCTTCGATAATAGGGTGAGCGCCTGACAACTGAGGCTTGACCATATCTCATCTTTTGTACTGTTATTCTTTGTATATTTTGAGACAGTCATACTTATCTTTTGTTACTTCTAGCAATTGTATTCTATTAGACGCTTTTGTACTGTCGATACCAAGTCTTGGGTTGGTGTAGTTCCTTTTTTTATATATTTAGGTTACCGCTTCTGCTTATTTCTGCTTATTATACATATTAGTTAGGTTGGTAGCCCATTACTAATCATTCTAGGCTACGGGTATTGGTTCGCCTACTGGTGGAGTCGTAGGTGCCATCATGACCTGGGAAATTGGTTCATGATAGGTGTCAACAACTGCCCCTCCTTTTGGGTAGGGTGGATGCAATGAACCCTGGGCAAAGGAAATTTGACGTTCCTAATTTTGTCTGACCATAAACTCATCTAGAAAGCAATTGGTTTTAGCACAAATTTCAAGGATTTTTGGCCGAACCCTAGTATTGGGTTTTTCCTATATATCTAAGGTTACATGAGAATTCATGCCATTTGTAGTTCAAGATGCACGATTTTCAAAGAATTTAAAAGTCATCCTAGTTTTCGATTATAGAGAAACCAGAAAGTTGAAGAGTAAACGGATTGGGGTGAGTTTGGAATGCGGCCAAGTTTTCAACACAGAGCCCACCTACATATCCTAAGACTTGGGGAATCAGGCTGCTTGTAGTTCAACTCAATCGGTGGGAAAGGTAATCTTTTATGATAAGATAACTTTTGGCTTGAGCGGAGTGACAATTAATTGAGTTATGGAAAAGAGGCTTGCAACATCTTGACTATGAATGTGGCATGCTTCACACTCATAAATAAGCACTTACATGGATATAATTTCAGAAGATCGAGGTGCATTGTCACCCAGAATTGAAAGAGAATGGATATTGCTTCCAGTGTTAGTTCAGAAAGTACTCTAGATGTGAAACTGAAACTAAAAATATGAAAAATGCCCACATGCCTTCTGATAGGGATGTGGTTTGATGGTGGTGAAACTCGTTCCTCAGTTCGCGTCCAAATAGTTTGGTATTCCTCTTCGGACTATGTTCTAGTTTGTAGCTAAGAAAGAGTTCTGCATTGTGATGCATACTTTTTGGCGTAGTCCACACATATGGTTTCATTTTGAGAATTTCATCCTTCTCGGATGCTCTCGACAACATCTCAAAACAAAATTCTTAGTAGTAACGTAGTTTCATTTAGGGAGGTAGTTGTTTTTACCATACCTCATTTGGGTTTGCATTTGAATCCCATGTTATGACATCTTTTTGACGTGTTTTGTACCTGTTATTATGGTTTGAGATTTTCATCCACTCGGATTCTCTCAGCAATATCTTGAACTAAGATCGTTAGTAGTAAAAGTAGTATGATAAGGAAAGATAGCTCTTGTACCTCATTTCCGTATATGTTGTTTCTTGAAGAAGATGACATCCTTTCAGGTCCCTGTCTTTGGAAATAACAACTTCCACGATAAGTAGACATGATAGCCTTCGTAGCCATCAGATAGGCTTTCCTTTGTGGCAATTGGACATGATGATCTTTGAATATGATGACCTTCATAGCCATTGTAATGTAACGGTCCTCGGAACCATTTGTAGCATTCTCTTAATATGATATAATGCCCCTTTCGGCTATCAACAATGATGCTTTACATAGACCTCGGGTAGGTCTTTCACGTTATCAATATTGATGCAACTTATAGACATCCTGTCATACGTCATCCTCTTCAGTTTGACTCTGAATGAATATCTTTTGCCTAGATGCATATAATCCCCATTCGGTATTGACATGACTTATAGACATCCATTTGTATGTCATCCTCTTTAAGTTTGAATTTGAATGAATATCTTTGGCCTAGATGCATATTATCCCCATTCGGTATTGACATGACTTATAGACATCCATCTGTACGTCACCCTCTTTCAGTTTGACTTTGAATGAATATATTTGGCCTAGATGCATATCATCCCCATTCGATATTGACATGACTTATAGACATCCATTTATATGTCATCCTCTTTTAGTTTCACATTGAAGGAATATCTTTGTCGTAGATGCATATGATCCCCATTCGGTATTGACATGACTTATAGACATTCATTTGTACGTTATCCTCTTTCAGTTTGACTTTGAATGAATATCGTTTGCCTAGATGCATATCATCCCCATTCGGTATTGACATGACTTATAGACATTCATCCGTACGTCATCCTCTTTCAGTTTGACTCTGAATGAATATATTTGGCCTATATGCATATCATCCCTATTCGGTATTGACATGACATATAGACATTCATCCGTACATCATCCTCTTTTAGTTTGACTCTGAATGAATATCTTTGGCCTAGATGCATATCATCCCTATTTGGTATTGACATGACTTATAGACATCCTTCCATACGTCATCCTCTTTCAGTTTTGACAAATGCCAGCCTCTTTCGATTTGACTTTGAATGGATATCTTTCAATTTTGATGTACATCATCCCCCTTTGATATTGACATGACTTATAGACATCCTTCTATATGTCATCCTCTTTCAGTTTTGACGAGCGCCAGCATCTTTCGGTTTGACTTGATTGGATATCTTTAGCCTTGATGCATATTATCCCCATTCAGTATTGACATGACTTGTAGACATCCTTCCATACATCATCCTCTTTCAATTTGACTTTTAACGGATATCTTATGGCCCTCATGCATGGTCTTCACAGCGAGCATAAGCATGCAACATCCCTCACGACAGTTGAAGAGAACATTACCTTTAATACTGTGTTGGTCCTGTTGATGCCTTTCACCTGTATCTGTGCTCAAAATAAATTATCAGTAGACACAGTTTCCCCTTTGCTAGCGACTAAAGTCAAAACCTCAAGGAACGCTTAAAGAAAGCATTTGTAGTAAAACATAGATGACTTTGTTTGTAAATGTCATCCTCTTTATGAGGTGGTAGACAAACAAAAGGTCATATAAGTGAATGATTGAACCTCATCTCTGGGGGCAGTCATAAATACCTTATTCGAATATCATATGCTCATTGTGATCCATTATTTGCTAGAGATTTGAGGAGGATATTATTGCTCTTCCTTTATCCCATGGTCTTTTTGAACACTTTGTTGTCATGTCAATTTTCTATTGTGTACCTGCCCTCAAGGTAAATGATTAGTAGATATAGCATCGCTTTTTCTAGAGACTATGGTTAAATTTTGAAAAAGCTTTGAAGAAAGTACTCACAACATAAATCGAATGTCCTTGTTTGCCAATATTCTCCTTTTTCGAGGTAAAATGGACAAGCAAGAGATTTTCGATTGTAAAGGGATAGTTAAACCCTGCCTCTGGGTACAACTACAAATACTGTTCTTTAACATAGTATGTTCATTGTGATTCATGAATTATTGAGAATTTGAGTCAGACGTCGCTATTTTCTCCTTATCTGATGATTATTGCGTCCATAGAAAAATTATTAGTTTTAGAAATCTTTGCCGCCTTGAGCTCTTTTCAATTATCTCAGTTCCTTCTCTCTGATTTTGGGCCTTCAATTTTGTTGTATTCTTTCAAATAAAGGAATAAGCTGAAAAATTAGAACCCTTGGTTGATTCTTTGTTTATCTTAGGATAACCTGCATCCACAGAAAAATTATTAGTTTTGGCGAAACTGATCTGTGTTGACCTTCTTTGGTCGTATGCTTCTGTCTTGCTATCTCCGAGTGCTTGTCACATTCGAGCATCTGGATTGACTCCCCGTGTCACGGTAGATGCAAGACAATCAATTTATGAAAGATTAATTTTGATATAAAGATCTTTCAACTATGTTTTGAAAAATAATAATTTTGAAGAATGATTTGAAAAGGTCTCTGCAAATCTTGTCATGTAATACACTAGATCAATGAACGTCCTTCATTTAAGTCCTTGATATGTCTGACACACTATTGGCGAGCTCTGGAGATTCTTCAGTATCCTAGATGGGGAGTTTGAAAAATGGTCCTTTGAGAACTATGTCGCAGTTGGAGATTAGTTCACTTGGACTTCGTTGTAGCTGGGATTTCTAAAGTTGACTCTGATCTTTTCTTATTGGGAAATTCACAAAGTTTGTGTCTATGAACTCACCAATGAAGCATGCTGGAAATTTTGAGGCCATCCTCAAAATATCTGCGCCAATTAGAGGTTTTGTGACGAACCCTATACCATTGATAAGAGGTTTGACACTTTGTGGGGATCTTGAGATTCTTTATCAAAATTCACTTTGGTTATACTCTTTGGCATAATCTGCATTCTGACTTTCTAGGGAATGATCTTCGCCCTTCTGAATTTTTGAGATTCCTTTCTCGAAAATTCTGCCCCAGTTTCCATTTTCTGGGTGGTATGACCGAGCCATTATGGCACCTACGTATCCCGTTGAAGCAGGAATCAGGTCAAATATAGTTCCCTCAATCGTAGTGGGAGAAAATTGGAAATGAATAAAGGAGTGATCGAAGCCGACAAAGGTTGCCTACGTATCTCATTCTTGAGAATTCAGATCAAACGTAGTTCGAGATAATGAAGGAAAAATAGATTTTTCTAAGGGGTTGACCGAAGCTGCCACAGGCCGCCTACATATCTCATTCTTGAGAATTCAGGTCAAACGTAGTTCGTAGAAAGAGGATAGGGAATTTAAGCTATTACAAAGTATGAAGATGATTACAAGAAGAAAGTGCCATTACATGGAAAGAAAAACCATCTCAGGCATAGTATCTCTTGATAGCCTCTGAGTTGATTGCTTGTGGCCGCTTTTGACCACTCATTAAGATCAACACACCTCTGAATGGTACTTTGGGGGATGACATGACGTCTTCATCACTTTGGTGCCAACTTTCACCACATACTTATCTTAATGGGGGGAGAATATATTCTAACATCAATTGTTCTTCCTTCTGGATTGAATTCTGAATTTACCGATAGCATATTATCGTAGGTTCTAGCGAATACGTCAATATATTATTCGAGCAGATTGATAAGCTCTATCCTTTGTGCTTTTGACAAAAACACACTAGTCCAGAATTCTTTGACTCGATTGTCATCTTCAGAATTTACCAATTTGGTTTTCTTCTGAATTGGGTTTCTTGCGATTCTCAAGTTGCATCAACTCTTTCGTTAAATATTCAGAAACTGCAATATATTTATCATATTCTTCAAATTCATCACCATCTACCTCAATTTGTTCATTCATCTCATGACATGACATTAGCAATTTTTAAAACTATTATTACTAAAATCACATTTAAACAAGGTTAGATAGTAATATAATGATAAAAGCAGTTGGTTTTTAAAATAAGGGAGGCTTTCATTTAATATTTAAAGACATGAACTTTTGTTGTGACTTACATAAACGTGAGTCCCTTGCCTTTTTGAAAATATCACGAAGGAAGTAAAGACATAATGAGGAGTATAAGACATAAAAGGTGGGTGTCGGGCCTCATTTGGACCATCACCGATTTAAAAATCAATGATTTGTCTTTTCTCTACCGAGACAAGTGGGGAATCACGAGCAGAGTAGATATCTAGTTGTGCAAATGTTTTCCTGGCTTAGTGTCCCGTATTTCCATCTCATTGGTGCATTCTTCCAGAACTATGTCACCTCCAATCCCTTCCCCTTGATCGTTGCTTTCATTCCATGCTTGAACGGGAAACGACTGGTATGTATGAGGTAGCTCTTGATCGATCATTTGATTAGCCTGATCTTTGAATGAATTTTCTTTGATTGGGACGTAGCCTAAATCGAGCTTGGAAGGCATCTTCGAAAATGCTTGATGAGGTGCGATCATCACCATAAACTTAGGCTTCTTGCTGATGCTCAGAGAGGCCATAACATTTTCTATCATGTCGAGAATTTCTTTAGTTATTGTTTTACTTACGAACCATTCTTCATCAGTCTCAATCATATTTATAGTCACTTCTCTAAAGTTTGACAAGGGATTGGTGTTAACATTGGGCGCAAGAGTAATGACCTCCTGATCGATTAGATTCTAAATTTGGTGCTTAAAATTGAGACAATCTTCAGTGGTATGTCCAACACTTCCTGAATGATATGCACAATGTCGATCAAGTTTGAAGAATTTAGACACTGAATTAGCAGTCTTTGGTTCGATGGGCTGAATAAGTACAACCATTTTTAGTCTCTCAAAGAGTTAAGTTCGACTTTAAGCTAATAGAGTAAAAACTCGGGGAGGTTTTTTCTCTAAATTTGGACGAGGAGGTTATAATTGTTTTGAAGGTTAGAGGGTGGTGCTTGGGCATAAAACTCTGGTTCTTGAGCATGCATAAATACGGTTGCAATTTCTTCTTCAGTCATAGGAGGTTGGACTCTTGCTGCCTCCTTTCTCCATCGGTAGGCATATTCACGAAAGTGCTCATCGAATTCTTGCTTGATACGATTTAAAAAATACTTGTCTGAGACAACCTCCACGTTGTAGTCAAATCTTCCAACAAAATCTTTGGCTAGAGTATTCCATCCGGACCACTTTTTCAGATCTTGTGAAAGTAAACCATTCTAGTGCTTTGCTGCTTAGACTTCGACTGAAGAGTCTGATTAGTAGTGCTTCATTTTTACCTGCTCCCACCATTTTATCACAATAACTCCTCAAATAGACTGTGGGATTTCAAACTCCGTTAAACATTTCAAACATTGGGATTTTAAATCCTTCTGGCAGACTAAAATCTGGATAAATGCAAAGATTATCATATCAATATTTTTCTTTATCGGGAGAACTCCATGATTCCTTGATCTTGGCAATCTCTTCTTTCATTAGCAGCATATCCTTATTGTGCCTATCTTCCACGTCTCTCAATTCTCTCTCCTTTCCCTTGTAATGGTTAGTCTTGGATTTATCTGGGAAGGTAGGATAGATTTTGAGTGTAGTGGCACAAAAAGTAGCGATTGACATAGTTTGGATAGGTGGTGGGTGCTTGAAATTTGGAGCGGAATTTTGATATGTGGGGGTAACATTTTGTGAGTTGGTGATAACTAGGTTGTCATTCGGGTAAGCAGGAGCAACATTCTTGGAATTTTAGATATTTGGAGGAGTATTTTGATAGTTTGGAGGAAGGTTTTGTGGATTATGGGAATTTGGAGGAGTATTTTTATAGTTAGAAGGGAGATTTTTTGGATTGTATGTATTTTGGATTGTTGTTTTGGTTAGCATGCTCGGTATGTGGATCATGAACTTGATATGATGAGCCAAATTGAGGTGGGATGCTGAAGATGGGATCTCTGAGAAGTTGTGGAATGGAGGCAGATGGCGTAGTGTTTTGATGGTTTTCGACGTTGGGAGAGTTATGAGGAGGAAGATGGAGCGGAGGTCTCATTTCACTAGGAATCCTGGTGAATTCTCTATTCTGTTGTAGTTCTTTCCTTATCTCAGCCATTTGTTGCAGTATTTGCACCATCAGTGCGCTTTGATCCATTGTGATTGGGTTTGCTATGGCTATGTTTGTCAACCTAGTCTCCTCATATTGTTAGTCATTTTCCCTTTCTTTATCAAGCTACTGTCAAAGGAGGATTCTACTTGCGAAGTAAGGATGCTCAGCAATTTTTTCAACACAGACCAATTTCTTACTTCTACATGATAAGAGAAAAATAACTCAAAAGGTAATCATGTTAGATTTTGTGCAAGATATTTGACAGAAGGTAAACAAACAAATCTTTCTTTGCTTAAAGGTAAATTAATCCATGGATGGATTTTGATAAAAATGACTCGAGCGAATAGAAATTTATCCGTTAATTTGATGGGAAGGTTGGCTTGTGTTGATCGACTTTTCTTTACTTGTCCTCTTACACTTCTTATTGACGGTTGATGATGTCAATAAGGCAAGACTCCTCCATTTCTTTGGAAGGATAAAAAACTTCAAAGATAGGGGTCAAGCCTTGAAAGGCTCCCTACAAGATTTTAGAGGGCTTTTGAGGAGGGTTGGATTTTTTCTGAGAAACTTGAATGACTCGAAGAATCGTTTTGCCAAAATTTGTATTGTGGATTTATATTTCTGCTTATGGGCCCTAAAATACTTAGTAGGAGTGGATCAATTCACTTTCAATTGAAGCAACACGCAATCACACAAAAGTAGTTATATCGCACAACATGTAAATAATGTATAACGCGTCCTATACAAATAAGTGACTTTTTTATGCCAAAGGTAGACCTGACGAATTGAAGGATGTAATGCCGTTTGAAATACGTTCCATTGCCCTAAAATACATTATATACAAATTGAATAAATTTAATTAGGATACAAAATAAGGGAAAGGGACGTACAATTGATATTAGTTCCATGCAGGGGTACAATCCTAGACTAAATCACCATGGAAAGTCCTTCATTCTCAAACTTCTTGGAATTTTGAACGTCTTTCGAATGGAGATATTCAAAATAAAAGACTATCTAAGTACTTACTAACCTCGAGGGATAATGGTTCATGCAATTCGACATTACATCTTTCAATTAAACACATAAGGGATGATAGTTCTTTCAGGCCGTGGGCCCTTTCGAACAAAAGGTGTTTTCTAATGGGCTTAATATCCCCAGGATATTATGACATCTTAGGTCAATGCCTATTCATGGGATTTGGCTTCGATTTACGCTAGTTTACTAGAGTGGGCTTTGAAAAGAAGACTGGAAACCCGAGTGGACAACTGTGGGCTGAGACAATGAGCAAGTGTCGGCCAACCTTGAACCAACTAATTGCTCATTGTTTCGAGAATTTTTGGTTTTGAAGTGGAGAAGCGACCGCAAATACATGCGTAATTGCTTTTTTTCCTAATGCATTCTAAGTTTATGTTTTGGCGGAACCTGTATGCCATGAATGCGATAATAATATTTTACAAAAATTAAACATATAAGCAAATAAGTGCAAAAATTTAAAATTATTACATTTTCAAATAGTTAGTCAAGCAAAGCAAATAAAGTTAGAAATTTAATTAGATTTGATGTGTTCGAGAGAGGTGGATCATTAGCATGTATTGAGGCAAGTTCCTTATTTCTTGATCGGATCAAGGCTAAGCGATTTGAGGATGCTAAGTTGAGTAGAATTTGAGATATGGTTTTGCAGGGAGAGGCCAAGGAGGCCATGATTGATGATGAGGGTGTTTTGTTAATCAAGGGGTGATTTTGTGTGCCCCAAGTTTATGACTTGATTACTATGATTGTAGATGAGGATCATTGTTTTAAGTATTCTATATATCCTGCAGTGACAAAGATGTATCGCGATTTGAGGCAATATTACTGTTGGGGTTGAATGAAGCAAGTCATAGTTGATTTTGTGGATAAGTGTCAGAATTGCAAGCAGATAAGGTATGAAGATCAGAAGCCTAGTAGTACTCTACAACAGATGCCCATTCCTCAGTTGATGTAGAAGAGAATAGCCATAGATTTTATTGGTAGTCTTCCTAAGACTTTGAGGAAACACGATTCAATTTGGGTTATCGTGGATAGGTTGACAATGTTTGTGAATTTTATTCCTGTTTAGACTTACAATGCAGCCAAGTTAGCCAAGGCCTATCTCAAGGAAGTTATTTGGCTGCATGGGGTTCCTATTTCTAATATTTTGGATAAGGGTACTTAGTGTTCCTCTAACTTTTTAGGAGAAGTTGCATGAGAAGTTGGGTACTAGGCTAGACCATAGTATGGACATTCACTCTCAGGCCGAGAGGAAGTATGAGCAGATGATTCAGGCATTGAAAGACATGCTTCATGCATGTGTGATGGACTTCAATGGTCATGGGACAAATATCTACCTTTGGAAAAGTTTTCATATAATAATAGCTACCATTTGAGCTTAGATATGGCTCCGTTCGAGGAATAGTATTAGATGAGGTGTAGATCTCCCTTTGGTTGGTTCAGTGCACTTGAGGTGAGACCGTGGGTTACTGACCTTCTGAGGGACTCCATGGAGAAGGTGAAGTTCATTAATGAAAACCTTCTAGTGGATCAAAGCAAGAAAAAGGTGTATGCGGATAGAAAAGTTAGAGATGTACATTTCATGGAAGGTGAGCAAGTTTTGCTTAAAGTCTCACCCATGAAGGGTGTTATGAGATTCAGTAAATATGGTAAGCTTAGTCCAAGATATATTGGACCGTTTGAGATCTTAAGAGTGTGGGGTCGGTAGCCTATTTATTGGCTTTGCCTCAGAGCTTGTCGAGAGTTCATCCTGTGTTTCATGTGTCAATGCTCAAGAAGTATCATGGAGATAGTGACTATATCATTTCCTAAGATTTGGTCCTGTTAGATTATAACCTCTCTTATGAATAGGAACATGTTGCTATTGTTGATAGAGATGTCCATAAATTAAGGACTATGGAGATTGAGTACGTAAAGTTCTCGTGGATGAACCATCCTATTAAGGAGGCCACTTGGAAGACAAAAAGGACATGCGCAGCAAGTATCCGTAGCTTTTTGCTTATTTAGGAAACTCTTTATTTTCCTCTTTCTTTCTTCTTGCCATTCGAGGATCTGGTTGTTTAATTGGTATCTGATGTAATGACCCATCCCTTTGTTATAATGATTTTTAGGGTGTAAGTACCCAAATTGAGTTGTCCTGAGCATAAGAGTTGACAAAATCTCAAACTAGGGTGAATTTTGATAAATATCAGGTGTAATATGCTCTAGAGATTATTTATGTCTCGCAGTGTTATATTTAATGTTGTGGTATTCATTAATGGATAGTCAAGTGGCTTAGGATTTCACTGGATGTTTTAAAATGATAAATGGGTTCATTGAACTCCAGTTATGGTGGTTATCACATTGGGATCGATCTGTGATGTCTAGGATTAAGGTTTGTGTTGTGAAATAGGGAGTTCTGACTGAGTTCCCGAGTTTGTGATTTTGGGACTACTAGGGTGGATGAAATCCCACTGCAGTGAGTCTGCCATAGTTGTCCATTCCTGCCATAGGAAGCCTGGTGAAATTCATCAGAGATAGCCATAGAAAATTAAGTCTTGCCACATCGGTCTCGCTGTAGCGAGAAAATGACCATTTGTTGCAAGGGATGCAACCAGATTGCTTGACTTACTTATGTTTTCCGTGCTTTATTTCACAAATTCCTAAAACTCATTCTAAAGCTCCGAGAAGGCAATTTTATTAATACTAGGGTGTTTCCTTTGTTTGAGGTAAGTTATTTTGTTAACCTCTACATGTAACAATCGTTAACCCTTCTAGAATTATTAGATTGTGTATAAATGGTGGATTTTTTTATTAGAGCCCTAAATGCATGAAAGGTGGGAAAGAACCCTATGGGTATATGTAAATTCATCTAGACATGATATAAGGTTGTTATTTAAGACTTCCTAGAATGAAACTTGTATTCCTAAATATGATTTAAGATGATTTGGGAACCTTGGGTTCCATAAATGTGTGACCTTTAGCATAAAAATGGATTAAAAAGGGGATTTGGAGTAGAAACTCCTTGAATGGTGATCATGTAAATAATGTGGGACAAGTGGTTGGTTAATTGACCCTTGTGAAATGCATTAGACCTCAGATAAGGGTAGAGTTAGTGGGTTAAACTCTTAAGGCTTAGAACTGATGAGTAAATGATTAATTACTCTTGAATTTGTTATTTTAGATCAAGAACAATCCGAACCTTTGAGGAAAGGTAAGGAACTTGCAACCTGGCTTGGATTTAGGTAAATTATGATTTAATTGGAGTTGAGACTTATTTTAGTGCTTGTATGCTTTTAATTGGATAACTTATTGATTGGTCTTCAGACATTCTTGAAATTGATAAATGTGATTTTGTTAATGCTTGAATGAATAAGCTGTGAATTTTAAAGTTGATTAATGAACTTGTAATGATAAAGTGTACTTATCATCAGTGTACTGTGTATATCCTGAGAGATACACAAATGGGAACCATAGGTTTATATGGGTTGAGAGGTCAGGTACCATTCTGGTACGGATATGGATATCGTTATTTTTGTAGGGAGCGGGTACCACACTGGTACGAATGTTGATACTAACTTTACTGTTATGGAGCGGGGACCGAGCTAGTACAAATACTTACGTTGATATTATTATTATGGATGTACCATGCCAGTACAGTACAAAGACTCTAGTGCGTCCCCTGCAGGTCATTACTAGTTGAAACGAAATGAATCCCTTTATCATGTGTATACACATTTACATTTCTGTTGTTATAGTGAGTTGGAATGAGTTTTGTGAGGTGAAAATGAAGTTACTGAATTATAACTGTTGAGATTGTGAGTTCTGATCAATGTGAGATATAACTGTTGAGATTGTGAGTCCTTGATTTTGTGATGATATCTGGTGACTCGTATGATACGTTATAGGCGTTGTTGGCTTGACTTGAAATGATTATTTGTTGACTGAACTACTTTCTAAGTGTTGAAGTTCAAATTTACCTGTTGCTTGATTATTTGCATACTCATTCTAAAAGTAAGTCGACCTATGACGCCTACCAGTACATAGTAGTTTGTCCTAATACTACCCTATATTTTTTGTTTATTGAGTGCAGACCATGTAACAGAGACTCAGACGCGACCTCATCTCTAGCAGAGATAACTGATTTTTATCCAAGGGTGAGAACTACATCTTCAGGCTGCCGGGAAATTTCACTTTGGTCATTGTCCTTTGGGGCAATCAAACTCTCTTTTATCTTATTAATTTTCAGATATTCTTAGGAATATTTATTTTAGAGTTCTTGTACAATAACTTTCGAGTCTTGGGGAATGGAATAGATAGTTAAAATGTTTTCACTATTTTATATCAATAGTTTTTCGACTATTGTCATTATTGAAGTTGGTTTATTTGTTATATGGTCCAAACATGGCTTATTCCCATTGGAGGGTTAGTGTGGGTGCCACTCATTAATGAGTATATTTAAATTTTAGTAAACAAGTGTTATTAGAATAGTGTTTACTTATACGGACAAAAATGTCACATAATTTTATATGAACATTTTGGTAATTCAACTTTTCACTTTGATTATTCCCACTTATAGTTTAATATGATTATCTTTATTCTTTTCTATTTTTTCATCATCACAACTATATGCATCATTGCTCGTAGATTATTTCAAATTCTTCCGTTGCATTTTTGTCTAGCAAAAGTGGTCAATGACCACAAATTTAATAACAACAAAAATCAACCAAGTATAAAAATGGGCCAAAAATAGGCCCAAATAAAAACTTGGCTTGGCCCAACTAGAAAAAGTAAAAGAGAAAAAAAACAAATACACAAATATGCAGACATATGACACAGTTAGGAAAGTTCTCGACCACTCGACTCCCTTCTGCAGCCCATCGACTTCAATGTGATGGCAGTGACTATGAACGACCAAGAGGATGGGGGTACTCTACATCAAGCTTCGAGCATCGTCAATTTGAAAAGAGCTCGGAGATATTGTCACGACCCAAAATCCCACAGATTATAATGGCACATACCCCAACACAACCATGGTATGTAAGCCTTACTCAAATATATTAATATAAAAAGTAAAGGCATAAAGTGAAATCCATATGCATAAATAATAATAAAATCTCAGCAAAGCAATCCGAAATCCCCAAGACTCAGAAATTATAAGCACAAGAGCGACTGTAATACAATATTAAAATTAAACAATCTAAAAATGGCTGGAATGTAAAATAGACAGGAAGTAAATGATAGAGGAAGTTGGGTTGATCCCTGAAGGTAGGAGCTCACCACAACTTCGACCAAACACCAGGAGCACAAACTCAGCCACAGGGTTCACTCGTACGAGGATCTGCATCAGAAGGATTCAAAAAAGTAGGAGTGAGTACTCAGTAGGCATCATAGGCCGACTGAGCTTAAGAAGTGTCTCGACCCAAAACCAGGCCATGATGGCGCCTACATACCCCCCAGTAGACAAGCCAACCCAAACCACGCGGAAAAGATAAATAAAACAGTTAATATAAAGAATGCGGAAGATATAAATATAAGGGAGATAGGGAAAATAACATATATACATACCAACTGTACTAAATATATAAAAATGGCCCCGATGTGACCAAGAAGACAAAACATACAAAAATAACCAACCCGGACTTGGTGTCACCGGTACAAGAGCGTCTAAAGTATGGAGTAGCTATACAACAGACTCTGTCTATCCAAAATACAACATATAGATAGAAATGATAGATGGAAAGCATGTAAAGTCTCCAAGATGCTAGGATCTCACCGCGATCCAATATACAATAGGCCTTGAACGATGGGAGGATTAATGGGGGTGGCTCGTACTAGGTGTTGTATCAGAAAAAGATGCAGAGTGTAGTATAAGTGCCAAAACAACGGGTACCTAGTAAGCATCATAGGCCGACGGAGCGCAGAAAGATAATATATAAAATAAATTATAGAAAAGTAAGCTAAATACAGGAATCCACCTAAATCTAGTTATAAAGCCAAATGCAGGACTAGAGAAACAAACAATAAGCAAAAATATAACCAATTCAATCCGGACAACCGACAGTCCAAGTTTAATCAAGCATAATGAAATGAAATGAGGAATGATGTGGTGCATAAAAGAATAAAAAGGTAATACCAATAATGACGCATCGGGCGCCCAGAATTTAACCTCAGACTTATCAACGTATGCATGGAAAGTAAAACCCAAAACAACACATCAAGGCACTCAAAATCGATCATCAAACTCATCAACAGAAAAGTAAATGGAGAAAAGGTCAGGAAACATCCCTCGGACTGACATAAAGTAGTATTTTTCCTTTCCTTTCAAGAACCAGTAGTAAAACCAAAATAATTCCTTTAAAGAATAAAAATCATAGTAACTATAGTAAATATAAGGTTTGGGACCAAAAACTTGAAAATCATTCTTTTTTGTATCGATAGGCATGAGAATGCAACATGAGCAGGTAAATTTCCACGTTTAGAGTATGCAACACATAACAAGGAAAAATAGGGCAAAACACCCTACAATCAAGAGAACTGACCTGAAACCTCAATCCAAATCCAAGCTATGGCCTCGAGCCCACAGTTATGCACAACGGTAAAATAACAAGGGAAGAACGGGAAATAACTACGAAAATAATTAAAAGCAACTACTCTACCTCTATAACCTCCTAAAAGCATATCAAGGATTCTATGACATGCACAACAGTACTAAGGGCTCCTGAACTAAGGATAACATGAATAATTTCTAATCTATGATCCGAAATGGCCAAATTAATACAAGTCATATGATTTAATCCTAATTCTACCTAGAGTCCAACCTAACATTCCAGTAATATATATAATATAAAATCTAACTAAACTCAGTCTAGAAAGTAAACTATAACCTACCTCAGGGCCAAACCACAAACACAAACTATCACTCATGTGCCTTACCCTTCTGAATGGTCTCAGAAAGCTTCCACACAATCAAGAACATAATCCAGGCGTTAAGATGAGAAGAATGACACCCACATTGCAAAATGGAAATTTGGGCTAGAAATTGGGTCAAAAAATGAACCTCAGGGCCTGCGCGACGAAACAGGAAACAAAAATCATAATTATGTTCACAACAGGTTAAAGAAACCATGCCCAAAAATTGAGCGTGAACGGGACTCGTTTTGGGGCCCTAAAAAGCCCCAAAGCCCACTAATTCAAGGGAATTTTAAAAAGAAAAGAGAGGAATTTAGAGGCGAAAGCTTGCCAATTTGAGTACGAGAATGATCAGGGAACGAATGATTGCTACACCAAGCTTTGGAGAGGTTTGGAGTCTGATTTGGAACTTTGATGTTCTATATCAGTGGGGGAAATCTCATGGGAAATGTTGGAAATGAAAGATAAGGAGTTGGAGATGGAAACTTAAAGGCTGCCAGCGATGCCTAGGCTCACGCGGCCAGACGCTACGTACCCGGCCTTGTGGATGCGGCCAGGCACACGCGCACGCCAAGGCCAGGCGGAGGCCCAGGCTAATTGCATGCCAGCGGGTGCCTACACATGGCATGCCGACTGCTTAGGCGATGGCCAAAAAGGAAGGGGTCGGCTAGTGTTGCTATGCGTACGCAGCCATGCCCTGTATGGGCAATGGCCTGCTAATGCCATGACAGCAACCGACTGCCAAAAACAATGCCAACATGAAACTTTTCTCGGATGGACCCTCGAGAACACATCTGGGGTCCCACAAACACAAAAGAGCTCAGTTATTCAACTAAACACGGCATTCCAAACTCAACAAAATTGATAAAAATCCCAACAGAGGTTGATTTAACGAATGGTGGGCCCCACGCCCAAAACTAACTATTGGCCAACATTTACCAAAATGAAACCCAAAAAGGCCAAAAATAAGTTTGGAAGCCTCAGAACTCAAACCAAAGGTCCCTCTAGCCCAAAGTCAACATTTTGGAGCTAACAACATTGACAGAATTTTCATCCAAGACCGTCTTCTCCTAATATTGATCAAAGTCAACTCCATAAGCCAAACTGTCTTAAAAACAGAGAAAACAACATGAAATCAAACTAAAAGCACCCAAACTCAACCCAAGGGTCCCACAAGACCAAAATCTTTGCTTTGAAGCCAACAGAACTGTTGGAATTTGATTGTTAGCATGTTTACCAAGAAAGTTGATCGAAGTCAAAGATTTTGTAAGTTTAAGTTTTAGAACAGGGAAATGAAATAGCCTGGGCACCAAACCGTTAGTCCTGACAAGTCATAGATGATCTGTATCCACAGTGGGAATGCTCGAAATTCGGAAAAAACACGAAAAATAGAAAATAACCTGGAGGGTCATTACAACATCGACTACTAAAAGGACTTTCATCCTCGAAAGTTAGAGAAAGGATAGTACTTGAAGACTCAAAAAGGCGAGGATAGCAGGTTCGCATGTCAGTCTCAATCTCCCAAGTAGTCTCCTTCACAAGACGATGCCATCACTGTACCTTAACTGACAGAATCTCCTTGGATCATAACTTCCTTACCTGCCTGTCTAAAATAGCAGCAGGCTCCTCCTCAAAAGCAAAAGACTCATCCAACTAAACTAAATCCCACTGAAGCACGTGAGACTCATCTGGAATATACCAATGCAGCATAGAGACATGAAAAAAATTGGGTGGAAACTGGAAAGAGCAGGAGGCAAGGTCAACTCATAAGCAACCTCTCCAATGTTATGAAGGATCTCAAATGGCCCAATGAACCTGCGGCTGAGCATACCCTTACTCCTTAACCTCATCATGCCCTTCATGGTCGACACCTGAAGGAACACATTGTCACCCACCATGAACTCTAGATCTCTGACTCTCTGGTCATCATAACTCTTTTACCTACTCTGGGCAGTACAAAGTCTCTCCTGAATAACCCGAATTCTATCTATAGAATCACAAAGCAAGTCGGTCCCCCATGGCCTAACCTCAAAAGCATTAAACCAACCCACTGGAGATCTGTACTGCCTATCATACAGACCCTCGAACAGGGCTATCTGAATGCTGGAATGATAACTATTATTATATGTAAACTCTGCCAAGGCTAAGCACTAGTCCCACTAAACCCCAAAGTCAATAACACAGGATCACAACATATCCTCCAAACCTGAATAGTGTGCTCTAACTAACCATCTGTCTGCGAATGAAAAGCGGTGCTAAGCTTAACTGTATTACCCAACTCTCTCTTGATAAACCTCTAGAAATGCGAAGTGAATTGAGTACCACATTCAGAAATGATAGAAACTGTCATACCATGTAAATGGACAATCTCACAAATGTAAATATGAGCCAACCTCCCATAACTGTAGAAGTCTGAACAGGAAGAAAATTAGCAGACTCCATCAACCTATCCACAATGACCCAAATAACATCACATCTCTACAAGGTGCATGGAAAACAAACTACAAAGTCAATGGCTATTCGCTCCCATTTCTATTTTGGAATGGATAGTCTCTGTGTTGAACTACCTGGCCTTTAATCTCAAACTTCACCTGCTGATAGTTCAAGCACCTAGACACGAAATCCAAAATGTCCTTCTTCATCCCACACCACCAGTAGTGCAGCCTCAAGTCACGATATATCTTAGTTGTCCCAGGATGAATGGAATATCTAGAACAATGAGCCTCCTCCAAGATCAAGCTTACTAGATCACCAACTCTAGGAATGCAGATACGACCCTCGATCCTCAAAACACCCTCTAAATCTAAGGTTACCTTCCTAGCCTCACCGCTCAACAACTTGTCACGGATGATCCTTAACCTTGCATTACAAAATTGATGTGCCCAAATCTGCTCTAACAAGGAATATCTAGCCTCAACACAAGCAAGAATACAACCCAACTCAGAAATATCAAGTCTAACCAACCTGTTAGCCAAGGATTGGATGTCCCAAGACAAATGTCGGTCCTCTGTCACTAAGAAATCCAAGCTACCCATGCTCACTACCTTTAGGCTCAAGGCATCCTCTACCATGTTTGCCTTGACTAGATGATAAAGAATAGAGATGTCATAGTCCTTTAGTAACTCCAACTACCTACGCTGCCTCAAATTTAGATCCTTCTAGCTGAAAATGTACTGAAGACTACGATGGTTGGTGAAGATCTCACAATACATTCCATAAAGATAATTCCTCTAAATCTTTAATGCGAAGACTACCGTTGCCAACTCTAAGTCATGTGTGGGGTAGTTCCTCTCGTGAATTTAACTACCTGAAAGCATAAGCAATAACTCGGCCATGTTGCATCAATACACAACCCAAACCAACATAAGAAGTATCACAATACACGGTGAACCCCTGACCCTCGACTGGAAGAGTAAGAATCAGAGATGAAGTAAACAAGGCCTTGAGCTTCATAAAGTTTGCCTCACACATATCTGCCTGGAAGGGAATATTCTTCTGAGTCAATCTAGTCAATGAAGCTACTATAGAAGAAAACCCCTCCACAAATAATCTGTAGTAACCAGCCAACCGATGAAATTGTGAACCTTAGTAGGAAAAGTAGGCCTAGCTCAATAAAGAACTGCTGCAATCTTCGCCGGATCCACCATAATCCCATCCTTGGATACCACATGCCCTTAGAATGCCACAAACTCAAGCCAAAACACCCACTTAGTGAATTTGGCATATAAATGATGGTCTCGCAAGGTATGGAGTACAACTCTAAGATGCTTCCCATGCCCCTCTCTACTCTTTGAATATATCAGAATGTCATCGATGAACACAATCACAAATAAGTCCAAGTAGGAACTGAACACACGGTTCATCAACTCCATAAATGTTGTTGCTGCATTAGTCAACCTAAAAAACATGACTAGGAACTTATAATGGCCGTATCGAGTCCTAAATATAGTCTCTGGGATGTCGGAAAACCTGATCCTCAACTTGTGATAGCCAGACCTCAAGTCATTCTTAGAGAACACCGCTACCCTATGTAGCTGGTCAAATAAAACATCAATACATGGCATCGGATATTTGTTCTTCACTATCACCTTATTCAACTGTTTGTAGTCGATACACAAATGCATGGACCCATCTTTCTTATTCACAAACAAAACTGGAGCACCCCACGGAGACACACTAGGCCTGATAAACCCTATACTCAACAAATTTTGGAACTGATCCATAAGCTACCTTAACTCAGCTGGTGCCATCCGATATGGACGAATAGAAATGGGTCAAGTGTCTGGCTCGATATCAATACCAAAGTCAATGTCACACTCAGGGGAAGACCCAGAAGATCAAAAGAAAACACATCTAAATACTCGCACACCACAGGAACTGACTCAAGATAAGGTGTAGTGGCACTAGTATCATGGACATAGACAAGATAGGCTAAGCTCCCCTTTCCAACCAATCGCTGGGAATTCAGGAAAGATATCACTTCCCTCAATGTATGGCTTTCTACACCCTTCCATACAATAGGAGGGATACCAGACATTCATAAAGTAACAGTCTTGGCGATGCAATCCAAGACCGTATAATAAGGAGACAACCAATCCATGCCTAAGATCACGTCAAAATCAACCATATCAAGTACAACAAAGTCTAGCCACGTGTTGTACCCTAGGATAGTCACCACACAAGCCTGATACACCTGATCCACTACTAAAGAATCTCCTAATGGGGTAGATGCACGCAAAGGCGCAGACAATGACTCACAAGCAGAATCCAGACGAGTAGCGTAATAAGCAGACACATAGGAGAAGGTAGACCCTGGATCAAACAAAGAAAAAGCAGATTGATGACAAATAAAGATCATACCTATGATGACAACATCTGAAGCCTCAGTCTCAGTCTGGTCCAAAATTGCATACATGTGGCCTCGACTATAACAACCACCTGATCTACTGGATTGAGGACTACCTCTAGTACCTTGGGGACCACCCCTACTACACTGTGCACTGCCTCTGGCTCGTGGTGCTGCAGCCCTAAGGGCCTGACCCAAATGATCTTGTCGCCTCTAGTGCAGTATTGATGGGCACTCTCTAACAAAGTGTCCTATATCGCCATATTTATTACAACCCCGGCCAAACATACCCCACTGTGAAGACCTAGCTGAATCAGAATGACTACCACAACCTGTGGACCCTGAATGAGCACCTTGTGGAGCAGGAACAATACTCTGGCTACTCTAACCCTCAACAATATGTAACGCCACCTCAACAGGCCATCTCAGCTGGAAATGATGCTGGTGCTGACCTCAACCATTATAGCCCCTACCAAGGGCATGTGAATCACTGAAACTACCCTTATAGAGGGGCATCTTATCGGTTCCCCCTTGGGCCTCATGAAGTATGCCCTCAATAGTGCGAGCATGTTCAACTACCTCCAGAAATGACTGGCCTGATGCTACCATACCCTCTGTAGACAAGCAAAGATGTAAAGTCAATCCCGGACAAAGTGACGCACCCTTTCATGCTCGGTGGGCATAATCATAGAGGCGTGCCTAGCCAACTGATAGAAATGAACCTCATAATCAGAGACAGACATGGATCCCTTCTCCAACCCAGCAAACTAATCCATCAACTGCTCTCTCATGCTACGTGGTATATACATCTCCAGAAAAGCAGCGGAGAACTGGGCCCAAGTAAGTGGAGGTGACCCAACTGGATTGCAAGCTACATATGATATCCACCACTATTTCGCTGGACCATCCAGTTGAAACATAGTGTAATTTTCTCTGTGTGACTCGACTAACCCTAAATTATATAATCTCTCCTGGAAGCTAGTCAGAAACTCATACGCATCCTCCCAAGAGGTACCTAAAAACCTTGGTGGACCTAACCTCAGAAACTTACCAAGCACCTTTTTCTCCACAGAAGACATAACAGGCCCGACTAGAATAGGTGGAACAACTGTAGAGATTGACAATACCTCTAATCTGGGAGCTGCAGTAGTAGACTACACTCCTGAACCCTGTGCCACTACCTGGGCTGAAGTATGAGCCTCATCTCTAACCTGAGAACTAATCAGCGTACCTGGTGATGCTGTTGGTGTAGTCATACCCTCGAGAAACCCAACTAACTATACTAAGGTATCCTACAACACTAGAGTAGCCATGAAACCTATCGGATACTGGGCTGGTCCCAAACGCTCTAGCTCATACTGAACCTCTTCAACCCTAACCTCATGCTCTTGTGAAAGTATCCTAGCCTGGTCCTGAGCTGGCACCATAGCCCAACCCCTACCTCGACCTTTGGGTCGACCTCTACCCTGTCCCCTAGCTGAGGCTCTAACTTTAGGGGCAGGGGCCTCGTCCTCAATCGTTGTTGATCTTGTCTGAACTATCTGAGAAAGAGTGAAACAAAGATACTTAGAAATTGATCAAGTCAAGGAAGCACAATAAGGAATCAAACAAGATGGAATCTTTTCTAGGAATGTCCTATTGCCTCTCATATATTGGATATGGACATCATCCTACCGAACCACGAGACTCCACTAGACACTTTTCTCTTATACTAGCAAGACCGGTGAACCTCGAGCTCTGATACTACTCTATCATGACCCAAAACTGGGCCATGATGGCACCTACATACCCCCAGTAGGTAAGCCAACCCAAACCACGCAGAAGATAAATAAAATAGTTAATATAAAGAATGTGGAAGATATAAATATAAGGGATATATGGCCAATAGCATATATACATACCAATTGTACTCAATATACAAAAATGGCCCCAAAGTTACCAAGAAGACAAAATATACAAAAAGAACCAACACGGACCAGGTGTCACCGGTACAAGAGCGTCTAAAGTACGAAGTAGCTATAGAACAAACTCTGTCTATCCTAAATACAAAATTTAAATAGAAATGATAGATGGAAAGCATGTAAAGTCTCCAAGACGCCGGGAGCTCACCGCGATCCAAACTGTAATAGGCCTCGAATGGTGGGAGGATCAATGGGGTGGCTCGTACTAGGTGTTGTATCAGAAAAAGATGTAGAGTGGAGTATGAGTACCAAGCGCAGAAAGATAATATATAAAATAAATAATAGAAAAGTAAGCTAAATACAGAGATCCACCTAAATTTAGTTATAAAGCCGAAAGCAGGACTAGCCAAACCAACAAGAAGGAAAAATATAACCAATTCAATCAAGTCAACCAACATTCCAAGTATAATGAAGCATAATGAAATGAAATAAGGAATGATGTGGTGCATAAATGTATAAAAAGGTAAAACCTGAAATGACGCATCGGACGCCCAGAATTTAACCTCGGACTCATCAACATATGTATGGAATGTAAAACATGAAATAACACATCGGGGTGCCTAGAATCGGTCATCAGACTCATCAAAAGAAAAGTAAATGGAGAAAAGGTCCAAAAATGTCCCTTAGACTAGCATTAAATAGTATTTTTACTTTCCTTTCCAGAACTAGTAGTAAAACCTAAATAATTCCTTTAAGGTCCAAAAATCATAGTAACTATAGTAAATCACAAGTTTGGGACCAAAACCTCAAAAATCATTCTTTTATTTACCGATAGGAATGAGAATGCAGCATGAGCAGGTAAATTTCCACGTTCAGAGTATGCAACACATAACAAGGAAAAATAGGAAAACACCCTCCAATCAAGAGAACTGAACTGGAACCTCCACCCAAATCCAAGCTATGGCCTCGGGCCCACAGTTATGCACAATGGTAAAATAAAATGCGAAGAACAGGAAATAACTACAAAAACAATTAAAAACAACTACTCTACCTCTAAAACCTCCTAAAAGCATACCAAGGATTCTATGATAGGCACAACAGTACTACGGGCTCCTGAACTAAGGATAACATGAATAATTTCTAATCTATGATCTGAAATAGCCAAATTAATACAAGTCACATGATTTAAGCCTAATTCTACCTAGAGTCCAACCTAATATTCCAGTAATATATATAATATAAAATCTAACTTAACTCAGTCTAGAAAGTAAATAGTAACCTACCTGGGGGCCGAACCATAAACACAAATTGTCACTCGTGTTCTTTCCCCTTCTAAACGGCCTCAGAAAGCTTCCATGCTTATAGAACATAATCCAGGTTTCAAGATGAGAAGAATGACACCAGCATTTCTAAATGGTAATTTAGGCTGGAAATCGGGTCGTAAAATGACCCTCACGGCTTGAGCGATGAAACAGAAAACAAAAATCACAATTATGTTCGCAATGGGTTAAAGAACCCATGGCTAAAAATTGAGCGCGAACGAGACTTGTTTTGGGGACCAAAACAGCCCTGAAGCCCACTAGTTCAAAAAAATTTTAAAAAGAGAAGAGAGGAATTTAAAGGCTAAAGCTTACCAATTTGACTACGAGAATGATCACAAAACGAAGGAGTTTCTACCACAAGCTTTGGAGTCTGATTTAGAGCTTTGGAGTTTTATATCAATGGGGGACAACACATGGGAAATGTTAGAAATGAAAGAGAAGGAGTTGGAGATGGAAACTTAAACGCTTCCAGTGATGCCTAGGCACACGCTTCCAGGCGCTGCGTACAAGGCCCTTCGCACGCGGCCAAGCACACACGCACGCCAAGGCCAGGACGAGGCCCAGGCCAGCGACATTCCAGTATGCATGTGGGTGCATGCATGTGGCCTGATGGCTGCCTAGATGATAGACAATAAGGAGGGGGTCAACTGGTGCTACTGTGCGTACGCAAAGCTGGTGCCATGACAGCAACCAGCTGCCAACGTGAAACTTTTCTTCCATGGACCCTCGAGAACTCATATGGGGTCCCACAAACACAAATGAGCTGAGCTATTCAAGTAAAAATGACATTCTGGACTTAATAGAATCAACAAAAATCCTAATAGAGATTGATTTAAAAAATGTAGGCCCCATGCCCAAAATCAAATATTGGCCAACCTTTACCAAAACGAAACCCAAAGGCCAAAAACAAGTCCAGAAGCCTCGAGACCCAAATCAAAGGTCTTTCTAGCCCAAAGTCGACATTGTGAAGCTAACAACACTGATATAATTTCCATCCGAGGCCATCTTCTCTGAATTTTGACTAAAGTCCACCTTATAAGCCAATTTGGCTTGAGAACACAGAAAATAATACAAAACAAAACTGAAAGCACCCAGACTCAACCCAAGGGTCCTATTAGACCAAATTGTTTGCTTTGGAGCTAATGAAACTGTCAAAATTTGATTATGAGCATGTTTACCAAGAAAGTTGACCGAAGTCAAATATTTTGTAAGTTCAAGTTCTAAAATAGGAAAATGACCATAATGACGTAGCGAACAGTCCACGCACCAAATTATTAGTCCCGACAAGTCAGGGGATGAATTCCCTAGATTGTGCGTACTTTTCTAAAGGGGTCCAGAATTTAATGTAAATGACTATATGTGTCTAGATGGTAAACCAGAGGTTAGTCTTCGGATAAGTCATCAAGGTTAGGGTTATGAACCAGGTTTGTTGGGTAAGTGATAGTTGTTTGCTTCCTATTTTTGATATGTGTGCATTGTAACTGTTGCTTAGTATTATCTACACATTACATAGTTTAGGGAATTAAATGATGAAGTCTATGATATCTGGTTGTCAATCATGTGAAATAAACTTGTTTTATTACTTGTTGGTTTACAAGTGTTGTGTTTATTATTGTTGATTGTTGGATTATGTGTGACATTCAGTAGGCTCGAGACTACGCTTGGTACGGGATACATATATCAGTTGTCTCAGGTACCATGCCTGGTATAGGTTCTATAAATGGTTGGATTGGGTAACACGCTTAGTATAGGATATCTATAAGTTAGCTCAGGGACCACGCCTGGTACAAGTTCTTTATAGGTCAACTCGGGTACCACACCTGGTACGAGTTCTAAATTAGTTAGCTCGGGTACCACGCCTGGTACAAGTTCTATTATGGTTGGCTCAAGTACCTTGCCTCGTACGAGATTGAGTGCTATATGTGTTTTGGTTCCTTGAGTGAACTGGGATTATTGTTATTGATGTTCATTACTTGTTTGTCCTTTGAGTAAACCGGGCTTATCTATTATTGGTGTTTGTTACATGTAGGTTGCTTGGGTGAACTGGGTTTATCTGTCAGTGATGTTCATTACATATTAGTTTCTTTAGAGGGCTGGGATTTAGTATTACTTGACATGCATATTGGTCCTTGAAGGGTCGGTTGGTGTGCTTAAGTGATAAGATGATTTTGTCTGTAAACCAAGGTTGCATATTAAATGTCATAGATAATATCCTAGGCATCTTTGTGAGGTCTGGGTAGCTTGTAAGAGGTGACACAATGATATGTGGTCTGGTTACTTGCATAGTTGGGCATGGCTTATATGGTTATTGAGTCCGGTTTGAGACTCGGGGTCTTATTGATAGTCATATGGACTGGGTTGTTTTATATTGCTTGGTAATATTTTGTTAATGTCATACATTTGAAATTCCAAATTCAACAAGAGAGACAGGCTATCTAGCGGTGATGTCTGGGCTAGTTGGGCAAACGACTAAAGGTTGTGAGGAGTATTACTTGACGAGTCCAAGATGGGTGATCTTGGAGGTACTAAGGTTCCTTGGTAGTCATATTTGACTGGGTTAGTGAGACAAGGCTAGTATTCTATAAGATCTTGAACCAGCGGGATGTCAAGGGTAAGGAACTTAGGGGGTTGAATACGTAAAACTCGCAGGTAGTCCATTGTTGGGCTAAGGGCTAAGTGTCAAGGTGGTTGAATAAGGATCTTAAGAAAGGGTGACAGACTTTTTAATAAGGTTAGTTAGTAATCTGAATTATGGGATCAAAAATGGTAAGGTATTTCTAGTGTTAAGTGTGACTTGGGAAGTCCTAGTGTTAAGTGTGACTTGGGAAATCTTAGTGTAATGTGTGACCTGGGAAATCCTAGTGTTAAGTGTTACTTGGGATGTCCTTGTGTTAAGTGTGACTTGGCAAGTCCTAGTGTTATGTGTTACATGACAAGTCCTAGTGTTATGTGTTATATGACAAGTCCTAGTGTTCTGTGACCATTTGGTTATGACAAGGATAGAATAGTGGAAGGGCTCAAAGGGGTGGTGTTGGAAGCAAAACGGGGAAAGGAGGCTTGGGAAAAAACATATAGGTTCATAGATGTTATATCGTGGTAGTAAAGGTGGTTTATAAGGGACTGGATTTGGATTGTATGTTTCTGTTAAATTTCTGCATGATATTATGTGGTTGATTCAGGTCGATCGACGATGCCTACCAGTACGTGTTATTTGTACCGATACTACTCTTTCTATACGTTTTGGTATAGTCTTGTTGCAGGATCAGTGATGTTTCTAGGTAAAGAGGGCAGTGATCTCCAACAACTTCTACTCTTCTATTTCCTATGGTCGGAGTTGTGTCTTATTTTACTTGCATCTTTTCTTAGAGTTGTTGTACCTTTTTAGACTAGTTCATAGGGAGGGTTTGTATTCATGTTTTGTAAAGGATTTCATTGTACTAAGTTTATAAATATTTTTCCAGTATTAAAAAGGCTATTTCATATGTTTTACTATTGATTTCTGCATTACCTGTTGGATCAGGTGGTAAGGGTTCTCCTATCTAGGAGCTTAGAGAAGGTGTCTGTATGGCCCGGTAGTTGGGTCTTGACACATCTCCAAACCCGCTTTAACTGGACAAACTAGAAGCATCCGTCCCTCTTCAGACTTGGGAGAGGATGCTTGTTCCTACCATCATCATTGCCTCATACTCCAAGGCTGTATCTATGCTTGTTCCTCATTGTCCTCGATATCCGGACCCACATGCGGGTGGAAAATTCTCTAGCTCTACCCCACCTTTCTGGTGTATTTCCTCTACATCTTTTCGCTTGAAACTTAGGCCGCATGGAACCTACGGGACACACATATTAGTACACAACATTATGATACAAAACCCAAAATAAAAATAAAATAAAACCTTTTTTTATTGTTTATGGACCATAAAATAGACTAATGTTTTGTGAACCAGGCTATAGATTTGAAATAATGTACACAAGAGGCCAATCATATTTTTGACAGATGGGTCAATGGATCGTGAAACTAGAGTACGGTCTGCAAATCAAGTCGTGGAACTAAGGCAGTGAAAAACTTATTTCTTCCTAAGTTTCTACGAATAACTTGACGAGCTGACATTCAGAAGTGTGGTCTATCCTGTCAACTGTAGAAACAAATATGAGAGTGGACATTTTAGAGAGAAAATTACAGCTGGTTCCACAGACCATAAACAATTACCACGGTCCATTAACTCAACTATAATTCCTTAATAGTAGGCACTTTTCAAACTTGTGTTTTGAAACATGATCTTTCAATCTCATGCTTAAGTTTACTACCCGTAGAAATGTTTTCATGGGTTGTAAGTCTCAACATCGTGTGAAAGAACCAACCTTCATCACATCATTATCATTCAAGCTCAACTACAATCATCGAACTGGCAAATTTGCAATACTCCCGTATCACAATCAAATGTTTGGGTTACTTAGACTTTACCCATGCCATTGTCAACAAAATTGTTGGGCGTTTCGTGGGCAAAACAAACTTTTCCTTCATTTTTGAAGTGAGATTATGTCGTGATGCCCTCCAACCCAATGGGTATGAATACCTAAACCAATGTCACAACATTTCTTGTAGCGACCCTTTTCGGAGGATGCCACTTCCAAAATAAAAATAAATACATACTTATAGCGTTTAAAAGGACTCCATTTAAGACATATTAATGATCTTTATTTATATAGCGGAATTAGGCCCATTTGAAAAGAGTTAAAGGTGTAATATTTTAACATCTAATAATTTGTATAATTCCAAGTAAAGACAATATAGAAGTTTCAATTCACGATGGCGGACCTTTCAAAAATAATCGAGCATGTACCTTATGAAAGTCATTTTTTTCATTTAAACACAAATGCAGGATCATTTTGTACATCATCTTCAAACTTCCAAAAGCTAAAGAAAAACACTAGTTTCTTCAATTATGCAAGTTACAAACCAAAATGTGACTTTAATACATTACAAGACCTGAATTTACACACCTCAAAACAGCCAACACGAAACCAAATTCAAGTTTATAATTTACAGTAATATGATAAAATAAGCCTCAAAATTTACATATATAGTTGGAACATATGGATCATGTATAAGTCCCAAAATTACTACAAAATATAGATACCTATATGAAAATGTGATCTTCTAAAAGCTCCAAAAAGTCTACTTCAAGTGGCCATCTTCAATTATTCTCCCGACCGTCACATACGATAGAAAATAACTATCACTAAGCACAAAGCTTAGTGGTGTATAATGTTTAGGCTTGGAGTCATAGATTTCTCTAATTTCCTTTTAAATTATTGGAAGCTTAATATAACATATAAATAAAAATCAAGTTAATAAGTATATTACAAGTATCAAAACTGGCATTCAAAGCTCAAGTGTCAAGAATGTTCATAGAACTATTTCACGAGATGTCAAATAATAAATTTTGCCCAATATGTACATCATGGCATCACACCAAGAATAATCCAATATCAAGAAGGGTTGAAGCCCTGTATCAAGTGGGGCCAAAACCCAACAATCAAGAGAATCAAGAACCATATTAATAATGGCTTTCTATTTCGTACTTAATGAATAGTTTTCCATAATTAAGATGAACCACAAATCCACAGTCAAGATAGCCAAAGATCCTAATAAAGAGGCATGCCTGTACATCGATATAGTCATAGCCACAAGAAGGACAAATTCCGAACAAGAATGAAGAATGATCGAGCAATCCGTACAAGTGGGCAAACCAATGAATATCTTGCAATAATTCAAAAATACAAATATGACGATATATGACCACGAGAAAGCAAACAAAAGTTACAATACAATAATCAAAATACTCCATAAAGAATGAGAGTACAAGTTTAAGTTTATACATAAACCTTGGTTTTTTATCACATAAACAGTCCTACCATAGTTCAATTCGTAGATCAACAAGTGTGTCAACTTCCTCAAACAAATTTCTTTAGCTTGTACAAGAGTATAAACACCTTGAATACACAATAAAATAGCCATTTAATATTCATCAATTTCATCAGGTAAAGATGAATAAGATATATATCAAAAGTGATCCTAGTTTGTGCAAATCACACCAAATTCCCAAAACTGTAAATCTGGACAGCCTGACTGCCTTATGTTGTGACTCAATTTTTAATAGGTAAATGGTACAACTAGCATTTGTACTCTTCAAAAAAGTTGTAGGTACATATCTTATGGTTTCAAGGAATCAAGAACCATCATATAATATATTTTTTACGAAAAATAAGGCTCAAATTACTAACAGCAGTACATAGAAGGTTTCTAAATCAGAAAAACTGGCCAGAACTTTCCCTGTGTTACGTCCCCTTTTCCGACCCCATAACTGCAAAATGAGCTTTTGACATAAACATAAGAGTTGTAGATCTATGTAATATATTTACAAAACATATTATTTCACTCAAAACAGATTTTTACACAACAAGATATTCTAAATTTACTCACAGCTACACAATTTCAAAAATGAGTTTGGGTTAGTTACCACAAGGGAGGGATTTTTCTTGTGTTCTAGCTGAAAGAACAAGTTTTTTAGGTGATTTTTTTAGGGAATATGATTTAGAGAGAGTTATGGGGTTTTTTTCAGCCTTAAGGAACTGAAATTAGAGAAGAGGTGATATATTTTTACACACAAACTAGGATATATATCACTTAAAAAGGTGGATGCCCAAAATTTTAAGTTGGCTGCCTCAAATGCTAAATATCTAATGTATTTACTGCTATTTATGGAGATAAATGTAGTTGTAGTAGTTTATGTAAATTCTCCGATACAATTTCCTAAAATACCATCACACTTCAAGGCAAGAAACTTTTCAAACTTTGCAAAAAATTAAGTTTAGAAAGCGGGAAGTAGTGCTCATTCCTTTTTACCAAGAAATGGTCTTTTTAAATCAAAATGTTAGCTTATATACTTTGGGGTGTTACAACTCTTTCCCCCTTAAAGAAATTTCACCCTAGAATTTACCTGATTTTAGTCCAGAAACAAATAAGGATATTGGGTTCTCATGTCCGCCTCTCGCTCCCAAGTGGTTTCTTTGCTAGAGTGGTTTCTCCAAAGTACATTTACTAAGGAAATTCTCTTGTTTTTAAGTTATTTCACTTCACACGCTAAGATTTTGGTAGGTTCTTCTTCATATGTCAAGTCTTGATTAACCTCAATGGATTTTATGGGGTGAACATGAGACGGATCCGAGCGATATCTTCTAAGCATAGAAACATGGAAGATGTTCTGGATTTTGTATAACTCAGGTGGAAATGCTAATTTATTAGCAACTGGGCCAACTCTCTCAAGTACTACATATGGTCCAATAAATCGAGGACTAAGTTTTCCTTTTTTGCCAAATCTCATAATCTTTTTCCATGGAGACACCTTTAAAAATACCTTATCATTGACTTGGTGCTCAATTTCATGCCTCTTAAGATCAGCATAAGACTTCTATCTATCTTAAGCAATTTTCAGATAATCCTTGATTATTCTTACCTTATCTTCCATTTATTTCATAATCTCATGACTAATAATTTTCTTTTCACGAACTTCACTCCAACAAAGAGGAGTCCAATATTTCCTTCAATATAGAACTTCATAAAGAGGCATGCCAATACTTGATTGGTAGCTATTATTGTAAGCAAATTCTTTTAAAGCCAAGTGTTTGTCCCAACTATCTTCAAACTCAATAATGAAGGCTCGAAGCATATCTTCCAAAATTTAAATTACCCTTTTAGGCTGGTCACCTGTCTAGGTATGGAAAGAAGTACTAAAGTTCAACCTAGTGACCAAAGCTTCTTGCAAGCTTATCCAAAATCTAGATGTAAACCTCAGTTCTCGGTCAGATACAATAGAAGTGGTAATGCAATGTATTCTCACAATCTCATTAATGTACAATTCTCCTAAACTCTCAAGTGAGTAATCCACTCTGATAGCCAAAAAATGAGCACTCTTTGTTAGCCTATCCACTATAACCCAAATTTCATCAAGATTTCTTTGAGTGTGAGGAAGTCCAGAAACAAAGTCTATAGTTATTCTCTCCCATTTCCATTATGGTATCGACAAGGGTTGTAGCAACCTAACTGGGAGTTAATGTTCAACATTTACTTGTTGACAAATCAAACATTTTGAAATAAACTCTGTAACATCTTTCTTCATACCATTCCACCAATAGTGTTCTTTGATTGTTTGGTAAACTTTTGTGTCTCTGGGTTGCATTGTATATGGTAAAGTATGTGCTTCATTCAAAATTTCTCTCCTAAGATTCTTATCATTAGGAACACATAACCTATTCTTATAAAATAGGACACTATCCTCTCTCAATGTAAAATCAAGTTTTCCCCATTTTGAACTTCTTTGATCAATCTTGCAAGATTCTCATCTAATTTTTGTGCTTTTTTCACCTGTTCAAGTAATATTGGCTTTACTTTCAAATTAGCAACAACCGAAACAACAAAATTAATTACAAGACAAGTATTCATGGATCTTAACTCAAGATGGAAGGGCATGGGACTTAAAAATAAACTCGCAAAGGGTTTACGACTTAAGGCATCTGCAACCACATTGGCTTTTCCCGGATGATAGTCAATTGTGCAGTCATAATCACTGATGAGTTCAAGCCATCTCTGTTGTCTCAAGTTTAGCTCTTTTTGTGTACCCAAGTACTTTAAACTCTTGTGATCAGTATATATATTACACTTTTTTTCGTACAAGTAGTGCCTCTAAATTATCAAAGCAAACACAATAGCAGCAAGTTCAAGATCATGAGTAAGATAATTCAATTCATGTGGTTTCAATTTTAGAGAGGCATAAGAAATGACTTTTCCTTCTTGCATCAGAACACAACCGAGACCACAATGAGAAGCATCACTATATATCACATATTGTTTCCCTTTAGTTGGTTGAGTAAGTATAAGAGGTTGTGTCAACAAGGATTTGAGGGTTTCAAAGCTCTATTGGCATTATTTTATCCCAAGTAAACATGAATTCCTTCTTCAAAAGATTAGTCAAAGGAGCATCTATAATGTAGAATCCTTTCACAAACCTTCTATAGTATCCTGCTAAACCCAAGAAACTTCTTACTTCTGTTGGATGTTTTTGTGGTTTCTATTCAAAAATAGCTCAAATCTTACTAGGATCCACCTTCACACCTTCAGCTGACACAACATATCCTAGAAAAGCCACTTCACTAAGCCAAAATTCACATTTAGAGAGTTTGGCATAAAGCTCTTTCTCCTTCAAAATTTGCAAAACAATGCGGAGGTGTTTATCATGATCTTTACTATTCTTGGAATATATTTGAATATCATCCATAAATACAATCACAAATTAATTAAGATAGGGCTTAAACACTCGATTAATTAGATCCATGAACACTGTAGGAGCATTCGTTGACCCGAATAGCATCACCAGAAATTCATAATAACTGCATCGAGTTCTAAAGGAAGTTTTAGGAACATCTTGATCTCTTACCCATAGTTGGTAATACCCAAACCTCAAATCATTTTTTGAAAATAAATTAGCACCCTTCAGCTCATCAAATAAATCATTAATCTTAGGCAGTGGATATATGTTCTTGGTTGTTATCTTATTCAATTGTCTATAGTCAATACAAAGCCTAAGAGTTCCATCTTTCTTCTTTACAAATAAGACAGGTCCTACCCAAGGGGAAACACTAGGATGGATGAAACCCTTCTCAAGAATTTCCTATAATGGAACTTTTAACTCCCTCAATTCCGCTCAAGCCATTTTATAGAGAGTGATAGAAATAGGAATAGTACCGGGAATAAGGTCTATCAGAAATTCAACTTCTCTTTCAGGAGGCAACCCGGGAATATTTTAAGGGAAGACATCTGGAAAGTCACTCACTGTAGGTATGTCCTTGATGTTAGGACTCTCCAAATATGTATCAACTATATGAGCAAGATAGGCATGATAGCCTTGATGAATCATCTTTCTTGCCAAGACCGCCGAAGTAATATTAGATGCTAATAATCTTTCACCTTGAACAATGATGTGTGATAATATAGGGTCTTTAAAAGTCACACTCTTAGACCTGCAATCCACTACTGCATGGTATTTATAAAGTCAATCCATCCTGACAACAACATCAAAGTATTGGAAAGGCATTTCAACCAAATCAATAGGGAAGACTAGATTTTGAATCATGAAGGAACAATTTCGATAAATAATATTACAAATAACCTGATGACCCAAAGGACTTTCAACAAGCACATCATAGCTAAGTCTCATGGTTTTCATATTTTTAGGAAAAACAAGGGATTAGAAAATATAGGAGTGTGTAGAACCAATATCAAATAATGTAACAACATATAACCTAAATAAGTGAAATTTACCGACAACTACGTCCGGTCCATGTTGGTCATCCCTCTGTCTCATGGCATAAGCTCGTGCAGTTTCTCTTGACCCACTATCTTTTATTAGCTCAACTTAGACCCACTGCTTGTGTGTTTCTAGATCTTGCACCTCTATTGCTTTGAGGTGAATTAGTAGCAGCTTTCTGAACTGAGCCTTAAGTATGCAAAGAAGGATCAGTGTTAGGATTAGGACAATCATTAACCTTATGATCAAAGTCCCCATAATTGAAATATGCACCAGAGGCCCTCCTATAGGTACCATAGTGATTCTTCCCACATTGTGCAGAAGTGGATACACAACTCTTGCCTTGGCCGTAATTTGGAGTGCTAGCTGTTGAAATATATGATCTATTTTTCTTATGTTGACCTGACCTGTTAACACTACCAGCCCTGGAATCATCAAACCTACCTCTTCTGGATGAACCTTCAAAGTCTGATTTAGGCCTTCTGAATTTATTTTCATTTCTACTCGCTTCCTGCTAATTAACTCTTTCCCATATAAGGGCAGCTGAAACTAGTTTGCATAATATCTCATGTTGTAAGATCGCCACATTCTTTCAGATGGAATCATTCAAACCGTCTTCAAAGTGCCTGCTTTTATCTTTCTCTTTATTAATAATACCTCCAGCATAGACAGAAAGACTGAGAAACTTTTGTTGATACTTAGCAATAGACATGCGCAATTTCTTTAAGTTCAAGAACTCTTTTTTCTTTTCATCACAATAAGCAGGTGGTACCTACTTCGTTCTAAATTCTTTAACAAAATCATCGCAAGTTAGCACTAGAGGTTTTGCTTTGGCATTTGGTACACTTACCCACCAGTCATAAGTATCTTTTCTAACAATGAGACAAAATACTTAAATTTGGCAGCATCCGAATACTCTAATTGCTCAAATACCCTCTCCATACACTCAAGCCATTGTTCAGCATTTGTAGGATCAACAATGCCTTCGAACTCAACTCCACCAATTTTTCTCATTTTAACATAGTTCATTTCATTAGGTTCATGCATTGTTCCAGCCAAGTTGTAATGACCCTTCCGGTTATTTTCACGTATACGTTTTCCTTGAACCGTTAGAGCTTGTTTGTAGTGGCTCCAAGTCACTTAAGGCTTGTCAGGACTGGTATTTCGGTGTCGGGTCCATTTGTTTGGTCGTAAGATAAGTTTTGAAGACAAGTAAGTCGGCAAAAGTTATCGTAAGTTCCTTTAATAAATTTTCTGAACTTTGGGTAAAATGTCTCAGGGCTTTTCTCCCAATATATAAAGAGTTAGAAGTCCCCCAAAATACCAAATCGAAGGTCTACGAGTCTAGTTTCCAAAGCACAAAACCCCACATCCAACTGATCTCGGAGTAAAAGGTTATGACTGTTTTACCGTGGACTGTCTGGCAGAAACCTGGTTGCGAACTGGGTCGCGAACCGGGTTGGGTCAAAATCGATTTAAAGCCTCAACTTCACGTTTTAAAACGCCATTTCAGTTCTGAAGCAGTGAGAAAACATAAGGGAGGGTTCCAAGAGAGCTCTTGAGTATCAAAATTGTGCGATGGTGAATTGCGAGCCTAAATTTGAAAATTTATTAACATCGCGTGTATTTGAAAATATTTTATTTGAAAGTTGAATTTGGTAAAAAGTTATATTATTATTACCTTTTCAAAATATTTTAAAGGTTTATGAAAAATATTTTTTTTACGATATAATGGTATATGTATTTATTTTATAAGGTTTTTGTACATTGTAATATTTTAACGGAGATAGTAAATTTAGTTATGTTAAAATTTATTATTATAATATAGTAGGTTTTGTTTGAAATAATTTTCTATGAATTATGGTATATTTAAAAAGTTATATATATTTTACCACGAGCTTATATAATACCCGAGTATATACATAACGGGATAAAAACATTTTCCTACTAGTGCCACCTCCACTCCACGTGGAGGTGGAGGGAGTGGCCAATAATCCACTAACTACAGTGGTGTCATTCCAATTATGACATATCTACCTAACTTATATTGCTGTATATAATCAGAGACTTGGGGTGATTTGATGATTCATGATATGCTAGATTTTGATGTGATACTGGGCATGGACTGGTTATCCCCTCACCGTGTGGTTTTGGATTGTTATGCCAAGACCATTACCATAGTTGTGCCCGGTGTATCCCCGGTGGTGTGGCAGGGTTCTGTTAGCCATGCACCATCTGGGATCATCTCTTGTCTTCGAGCTAGGAAGTTGATTTCCCGTGGGTGTTTAGCTTATATAGCATATGTCCGAGATGTTAGTGCTGATCCTACTTCTCCTGAGTCTGTTCCTATGGTTAGAGACTTCCTTGATGTGTTTCCTACCGACCTGCCAGGGCTTCCACCTGAGAGAGATATTGATTTCGCTATTGAGCTAGAGCCGGGAACCAAGCCCATTTCTATTTCTCCTTACGGTATGGCTCCTGCTGAGTTGAGGGAGCTTAAGGAGCAGCTCCAGGATCTGTTAGCTAAGGGGTTTATTAGACCTATTGTGTCACCTTGGGGTGCTCCTGTTCTCTTCGTGAAGAAGAAGGATGGGTCGATGCACATGTGTATTGATTATCGGCAGCTGAATAGGGTGACAGTGAAGAATAGGTATCCGATGCCGAGGATTGATGACTTGTTTGACCAGCTTCAGGGTTCAGTCGTGTTTTTGAAGATTGATTTGAGGTCTGGCTACCATCAGTTGAGGATTAGGGCGGAGGACATCCCTAAGACAGCATTCAGGACATGTTATGGCCATTATGAGTTCCTGGTGATGTCTTTTGGGTTGACTAATGCCCCCGCAGCCTTTATGAACTTGATGCACAGGGTTCTTGGCCTGTATTTGGACTCATTTGTGATAGTTTTTATAGACGACATCTTAGTATACTCGCGTAGTAGAGATGAGCATGAGCAGCACTTGAGGGTTATACTCCAGACTTTGAGAGATCATCGGCTTTATGCCAAGTTCTCAAAGTGCGAGTTTTGGCTTGAGTCAGTTGCATTCCTAGGGCACGTGGTGTCAAGGGATGGGATTAGGGTTGACCTGGGAAAGATTTATGCGGTTTGTGATGAGCCTAGACTTACTACTGCTACTGAGGTCCGCAACTTTATTAGGTTAGAAGGTTACTACAGACGCTTTGTTCAGGGATTTTCCTCCATAGCAGCACCCTTGACTATGCTGACTAGGAAGGATGTCCCATTTCAGTTGTCGAATCAGTGTGAGGATAGCTTCCAGAGGCTTAAGGCCTTATTAACTTCAGCTCCAGTTTTGACTTTGCCGGTTGAGGGTCAGAGCTTCTCTGTGTACTGTGATGCTTCTGGGGTTGGTCTTGGTTGTGTGTTGATGCAGCACGGTCGAGTAATAGCATATGCGTCGAGGCAGCTGAAGGTCCACGAGCGCAACTACCCCACTCATGACTTAGAGTTGGCGACGGTAGTTTTTGCGCTTAAGATCTGGAGGCATTACCTATATGGAGTTCACTATGAGATCTTCACCGATCACCGTAGTCTTAAGTATATCACGAGTCAACGAGAGTTGAACTCGAGACAGAGGAGATGGGTCGAGTTACTGAAGGACTATGACTTCACTATTCTGTATCATCCGGGCAAGGCAAAGGTGGTAGCGGATGCCTTCAGTCGGAAGACAGTGAGTATGGGTAGCCTAGCTTCTCTTTCAGTTTCAGAGCGACTGTTGGCCTTGAACATCCAGTCCTTGGCTAACCGTTTGGTTAGGCTTGACTTGTCGGATCATAGAAGAGTTCTCGCTAGTATTGAGGTTCGTTCTACTTTGATTGATCAGATTCAGAGCCGTCAGTTTGAGGATCAGCAGTTGTGTGACCCTCGTGATCGGGTTGTTCAGGGTGAGACCAGCCAGGCTACTCTAGATTCAGATGGGGTTCTGAGGTTTGATAATCGCCTTTTTGTTCCGAGGATTAGTGATTTGATTTAGTTGATACTTCATGAGGCACATTGTACTAGATACTCCATTCACCCTGGCACAACAAAGATGTATAGAGATTTGAGACAGCTTTACTGGTGGAGTGGTATGAAGCGGGATATAGCGGAGTTCATATCTCGGTGCTTGAACTGTCAGCAGGTTATGTTCGAGCACATGAGACCTTGTGGTTTGATGCAGCGACTTCCCATTCCTGAGTTGAAGTGGGAAGGGATTACTATGGACTTCGTTGTTGGTTTTCCTCGTACTTCTCAATGGTTTGATTCCATATGGGTGATGGTTGATAGGCTGACTAAGTTAGCACATTTCTTGCCAGTTCAGACTTCTTATGGTGCAGAGAGGTTAGCTCAGATCTACCTTCGTGAGATTGTTCGGTTGCATGGGGTCCCAGCTTCTATTATTTCAGACCGCGACACTCAGTTCATATCTCAGTTCTGGAGGGCTATTCAGTGACATGTGGGTACAGAGGTTCATCTTAGTACAGCTTTCCACCCTCAGACAGATGGCTAGTCCAAGAGGACTATTATGATTCTGGAAGACATGCTTCGGGCCTGTGTTCTTGACTTTGGAGGTTCTTGGGATCAGTTTATTCCCTTGGCAGAGTTTACTTATAATAACAGCTTCCATTCTAGTATCGGCATGGCACCTTTTGAGGCTTTGTAAGGAAGGCGTTTTAGATCACCGGTAGGTTGGTTTGATGGTTTTGAATCTAGGCCACAGAGTACAGATTTGCTTCGAGATTCCTTAGATCGGGTCCGAGCGATTCAGGATAGACTTCGGGAAGCTTAGAGCAGGCATAAGAGTTATGCTGATCGTAGGCTTCGTGCCTTGGAGTTTAGTGTCGGTGACTCGGTGTTTCTCCGTGTATCGCCTATGAAGGGAGTGATGAGATTTGGTAGGCGGGGCAAGCTAAGCCCCAGGTACATTGGGCCATTTGAGATTCTTCAGAGGGTTGGTAGCGTTGCCTATCAGTTAGCCTTGCCTCCGATGTTTTCAGCTATACATCCTGTATTTCATGTTTCGATGTTGCGTCGGTATGTCCCAGATGAGTCTCATGTGTTGCAGTGGGATTCAGTTCAGTTGGGTGAGGGTTTAGCCTTTATTGAGGAACCGGCGGCTATTTTTGCCAGAGATGTCAGGTGATTGAGGTCTCGAGAGATCCTGGTTGTTAAAGTTCAGTGGAGGCACCGTCCAGTCGAGGAGGCTACCTGGGAGACCGAGAGAGATATGCGGGCTCAGTATCCGCAGCTGTTTGAGCCCTCAGGTACCCCCTTGACCTTGACTTTCGAGGACGAAAGTCCTTTTTAGTAGTGGATGATGTAATGACCCTTCCGGTTATTTCCACGTATACGTTTTCCTTGTACCATTAGAGCTTGTTTGTAGCAGCTCCAAGTCATTTAAGGATTGTCGGGACTGGTAGTTCGGTGTCGGGGCCATTTGTTGGTCGTATGATAAGTTTTGAAGTCAAGCAAGTCGGCAAAAGTTATCGTAGGTTTCTTTAATAAATTTTCTGAACTTTGGGTAAAATGTCTCAGAGCTTTTCTCTCAATATATAAAGAGTTAGAAGACCCCAAAATACCAAATTGAAGGTCTACGAGTCTAGTTTCCAACGCACAAAACCTCACGTCCAACTGATCTCGGAGTAAATAGTTATGACTGTTTTACCGCGGACTGTCTGGCAGAAACCGGGTCGCGAACTGGGTCGAGTCAAGATCGATTTAAAGCCTCAACTTCACGTTTTTAAATGCCATTTCAGTTCTGGAGCAGTGAAAAAACATAAGGGAGGGTTCCAAGAGAGTTCTTGAGTATCAAAATCGTGCGATGGTGAATTGCAAACCTAAATTTAAGAATTTTATTAGCATCGCGCGTATATTTGAAAATATTTTATTTTTAAGTTATATTTTTTTATTACCTTTTTAAAGTATTTTAAAGGTCTATGAAAAATACTTTTATTATGATATAATTGTGTATGTACTTATTTTATAAGGTTAGTATACATTGTAATATTTTAACGGAGATAGTAAATTTAGTTATGTTGAAAATTATTATTATAATATAGTAGGTTTTATTTGAAATAATTTTCTATTAATTATTGTCTATTCAAAAATTTATATATATTTTACCATGAATTTATGCAATACCCGAGTATATGTATAAGGAGATAAAAAATTGGAAGCGGGTGTTGCCACCTCCACTTCCACGTGGAAGTGGAGGGAGTGTACAACAACCAACTTACGTGGTAGGCTTGCATTATTAGGAGAATTAGTGGGTTAGTGGGTTAGTGGGAGTTTCCCACTTTATTTAGAAACATTCTAAATAGATAAATGCACATAGTTGTGCTCCAGGGTACTTGATATTATTTTTTTAGCTTTATTCACTGTGATAGTAAAAAGAAAGTGTAGTAATAGATACTTTTATCAAGGAATGGTGATGATAATCTGGTGCAAGACATCGCAGCATTGAAATCCTCATTTATATATACACACGTACCTCTTCGTCAATTGCAAAGTGTGCTCTTTTTCGAGTTTGATTTCATTTCGGAGTGGTTCAAACTTGGACATCACCATCCTAGCAGCTTGTCATTGGACGACAGGTAGGTTACGATTTATTTTCCCTAGACTCCGCATATGTAGGATAAAATTGTATTAATGGGCATCCTTGGGTTGGTTTATTAGGTTGGTACCACAGACCTCGACCGCTTTATTCATGTCCGCCTACTTATGTTCCTCCGTTGCTTGTAGTACTTGCTGATATATTTTATTTACCCTTGTGGTCCTGCGAGACCTTGTTGACTCTGGAACATAGAAGGTGAGATTTTGGGAATGTCCGCGAGTCCCGGGCATAGAATTATCCTTCTAGGCTGGTTATGCTTGCTGAGTAGCTGTGGGCATGTGCAGGGTCGATAGGTTGATTGTGAGCTGCTGGGCAGCTATTGTGTTTGATCATACCATTTTCATGCTTATAAAGAGGTTTTATCCATGTTTTACTACGGTTTGGACTTCGGGCTTACTGACACTATTTTCTAAACCTTGCATGGCCCCGGGGGCCCTTTTTTTTATGGGAATAAATTGGAAATGGTTTTATTTAACTTATGAATATTCTTGGGTAAAAGAAAGTAAAATTATGATTTAATTCATCAGTTTTACGATTAACGCTAGACTCGGCAGGGCCGGGGTGCTAGTTGAGTTTTCTTGCTACTTGAGATGATTTTAAGCCTCGGTCGGACCGAGCACCTGAGATGACTTTCTACTGTTTAGACCCGATTATGCCCGGGCACCCTTGGAGGGGTTTTTGAGATATTTTCCTACTACTTTAGTCCTGGACAGGGTCTGGGCATGCATAGTAGAGACTGGGTCTCTATCTTGAACCCGGACTTGCTTCCGGACGACATGTTTTGATACTGAGTTTTAGTATGGTGTCAGGGACCTCTATGGACCTTGCCATCCGGGCATGGGGCTGTGGGCTGCGTGTGCCGGAGGAAGGGTATATGGTGGAGTAGAGGTATACGGGCAGTGTCCTTCCATGTAACCTACCTGTTGGGCCGGATCAGCACCGGAGGAGGTACATATAGGGATACCATTTCACTTGATATCTTCATGCATCATATCATTCATTGGTTGAGGCTCCACCCTTGTTTGTTGTTTGTTGATTGTACGCTCCGGTAGTATGAAATACCGGAGGGTTTGTTTTCACTTGTTTGTGTTCCTCGGTTGTATGGGCGGCCGGGGACTGTAGGTAGACTCTTGCTATTTATTTGTAGAATTGTTCCCTGTTACGGTTAATTATGAAATTGGTTACTGCTAGACTGTTAGTTGCTGGATTTGAGATTGATATGATTAGTTGGGCTTGATTCATGTCTCTAAGCATGCCTATCATTACTCTTTCTCTCTTCT